>CAUYON010099635.1:0-34721 GCA_963573935.1 Arctocebus calabarensis
TTCATCTGTCTGTAGGCCGTGTGCATGTCTTCTTTAGAGAAGTTTCTCTTCAAGTCCTTTGCCCACCCTGAGATGGGATCACTTGTTCTTTTCTTGCTAATATGTTTGAGTTCTCTGTAGATTCTGGTTATTAAACCTTTGTCAAAGGCATAACCTGTAAATATTTTCTCCCAATCTGAGGGCTGTGTGCTTGCTATAGCTTTCATATGACGGTTATAAGCCAATTACAGTCTTTATTCGATTGTCAGCTGAAGATCTTTAAACACACCTATAACCTGTGGGTCCCCACTTTGAGATGTCCTACCTTCTTGGGCCAAACCAGTGTATGCCTTCCACATATTGATATATGACCCTACCTGTAATTCCTGTCTCCCAAAATGTCTAAAACCAAAGTGTAACTCCACTACTGCGAGTCCACTTGCTTGCTCAAGGCTTCTTGAGCGTGGCTCTGGGTCATGGTCCTTAACTTTGGCTCAGAATAAGCCTCTTAAAATTATTTTACAGAATATAGTTTCTCTTCTGTTGACACAGGGTTTGGTGACTTGGAGGTCACTAGCAGTGTGAAGAAGAACAGTCTTGGGCGGTGCTTGTGGCTCATTGAGTAGGGCGCTGGCTCCATATACCAAAGGTGGCAGGTTCAAACCCGGCCTCGGCCAAACTGGCAAAACAGAAAAATAGCAGGCGCTGTGATGGGTGCCTATAGTTCCAGCTACTCGGGAGGCTGAGGCAAGAGAATCGCTTAAGCCCAGGAGTTGGAGGTTGCTGTGAGCTGTGTGATGCCACAGCACTCTCCTGAGGGTGTTAAAGTGAGATTGTCTCTACAATAAATAAATAAATAAACAAACAGTCTTTGTGGAGCAAGTTTAAGAGAGAAAGAGAAGAAAACTAGGGACAGAAAATGTAGAAAACTAATATTTTATAGCCAAAAAGACCAAAGAAATAGGAAGAAGCAGGTAATAGAAATGGCATCAAAACTTGTTTTTGCTTTATTTCATTGTGTTTTTAAATGAGAGACATAACTACGTACTCATTTGTAACCACGAAATATCCCTAACCCTTTCTTTAAATGGCGTTCATAAAGTATTTCATACAATGTCCTGTAATAGCCTCTTCCTCTTTCAACATTTTTAGACTGAGACATTTTCCAGATTCTCCACTCACAACATATTGCTCCTGAATCTCTTACTGGCTTGAATTCTAAAAACATCTGGATGAAGGCTCCTTTTCTCTGTCCCCAAGATGTTAAGTTGCAGGAAGAGCAGAATGTCCATTTCTTGGCTCCCTTTTTGCAAGTGAATACATTCTCTTCATGTTGGCTCATTAGCACCTGTCATACTTCAGCTTTCAGCAGAGACATCATTTCCCAGGAAAGACCTCCCCCTCTCCCTCCCACATCTCAGCAGTCCCATCCTGGTCCATTGTTCCACTGTTGCCCAGCACTGTGTGGCTATTCTCCAGACCATGTAAGTCAGTTGCTTATTGCACCAGTATGATGACTGAATTAACTTCTTAAATGTATGTCTATCTCTCTTCCTTTCCAGAACCTCAGTACCCTGGAATTACTTCAACAATATTTTCCTGCATATTTACTATGTAATGGACCTGTTAGCAGTATGGAGAAAACTATGATACACAACTTGCCTATGAAGCACTCACGATTTAACGAAGGAGATAAACATACCAAAAAGTAATTATAAACATTGTGTAATAATATTTAGGCATCCAGGAGGGGCCCCAGGGACATGAGAGAATTGATTTAATTTCATTTATCTTATCCAAACAATAGATGAGTATGGATGAAAATATAAAATATTAGGGGAATTTCTAATGAAACATGAAAATCATTTGCTGAGCCTTTTTTCCCCTTTTGCCTTCATCTTTACTCATTTCTTTTCTTTGTTCTCTTGGTTGTTACTTCTGTATTTTAAAACAATATTCTCATTCTATTATTTTTTGATTTATCAACTTACTTTACACATCGTTGTTGGCCTCATTCTGTGATAGACTGAGTTGGTACTCTTGTGTCTTCCCAATACAAATGTCCTCTCCCTTTCTTCTCCCAGTGTAGAGCTATCACTATTTTTTGTAATTCTACCCAATCTCTCCTGCCCATTCAAACAGTATAGCTAAACTCTTTCCTTAGTTTGGTAAGCTGTGGAGAGATAGCAGTGGTTTGAGCTTGCATTTGAAAAAGGTTATTTTTTTAGGAGGACAGGGATGAGTAAAGCAGCTATAAGGATGGACATGCAGATAGGTGATAAATCATGTGAAATGATGCAGCAGGTGACAGGAGGGTACCAGACTTAAAGTACATGTGGTAGCCACAATAACATAGAGAACCTATAGTGTAATTTCAAGTTATCTGGTGAATTGCTCTATGTGGAAAATAAGAAGCAGTCAGTTAGAACAAGTTAACTCTGAACTTGTCATAAAAGTAATTTTTATCAACCCATAGGGTCTCATTATCAAAAACAAGAGGCCCAAAGCACTTTGCATTAAAAAATACTTTCTCATTCTGATATGAAATATTTAAAAATGTCACAGCCCTTTTAGTTACCTTCATATTTTGGAGACCAAATAGGAAGAGGTATTTTTCAATTTAATCCTGTCTGGTATAAATTTGTAAATGGAAAAGCCGCATGAAAAACCCTTGTTTTGCTAATCTTCAGTCTGAGAATTTAATTAAAAGAACATCATATTGCTAAAGCCTAAACTTTCCTCTTGCATAGATTGCTGCATATCAGATTAAATTTTAAATAACATATCAGAACGTTTACTTAGAATGTGTCAGTATGCTAGGAACGCACGCATGCCATCAGGCAACAAAGGCTCCACAAAACCCTGTGAGATATATATTATTAGTCTGCAGGGAAATATATGTACAGCATAAAGCTCACACTGCTTAGCAGACTTGCTTAATGTCATGCATATAATGATAGCAATCACTTACCCATTTTGTGCTTAGTAGGTATCTTGCTCTTTGCCTATCATTTCACCTACATTTAATCTCATTTAATCTTTACAATATCCCTGATAGGCAGGCTTTATTTCTCTTTATTTCTGTAGATGAGAAAATTGAGGTTCCCTGAGTTGGAATATTATAAGTCTCCTGCGTTTATTGGTTAGATAAGGCAGATCTTAATCCAGTCCTATACCTTAACCAGTAAACATGGAACAAAAAGGGTAACCTCACTAGTCCAACTAACTACCTTTCCTCTGCATCGCACTATTTCCTAGGGCAAATAATTGCGGGTAATTGCATCATTCCTCCCTGTTGAAAAGTGTGTCATTATGCTTTGGAATGTTGGAAAAAAATAAATTGCCATAACTGAATATTTCCTGAGCATGCTTGCTAACTCTTCCCAACCAAGGACAACCTTGACTGACAAATTTCCATCTAAAATTATCATACTTCAAAGGAGCCCTAGGGAAAGTACTAAAAGAAAAGGAAGATTAGCACTTTACTCACCTCTGCACTCTAAGGTACACCAGGAATGTCTCTGGCCAGTACATTTTATAGAATAGCAAAGTTACAGGTTCTCAGACTAGGAAGAAACTTCAGAGATCATCCAGTCCATTTATTCTCTCCCTACCACCCCAGAGCAGGGATTCTCTACCATCATTGGCAAAGATTCAAAAGCTCCTGCTTAAATACTTTTCCAAGTTCCTTGTTGTTCTGAGCAAAATCTGTTCACTCACTTGTAATTGCTACTCATGAATCCATATTTTTATCCTCTGACCCTCACATAGAACTCTGTCTCTTTTTTTTTTGGACACTTTATTTATTTAATCAACAATATTTGTTGTACTCAGGTATCAGGTAGACATAATGGGAGGGGGAAAGGTGTAGATAGTCAGATGGACATGCCTAGGAGCCTTAAAGCAGGAAGAAAAGTTTGTAATACTTCATGGGGGAAAAAATTCCAGTATTGCTGGACAAGAGATTATTTTAGAAAGTAGCATAAGGTTAGATAGATGGAAACATCTCTGCCTTACAATAACTTGCTCAGAATCATAGGAACATACTAAAAAGAGGTGGATTGAAGGTGCAACCTCTGGCCAATTCAGGAGCAATTTGTTCATAAAATTAAATTCTATCAAAATTGATTCTATTCTATCAAGTGAAATATAAAACCAAAGGATCAATGTGGCATAAATTGATAAATAAATACATAAATAAATGCTGGAGGAAAAGATAGCTCTTCCTCATTAGAAGAATGTCATTAACAAATATAGAGGAAATGACAAAGTTTGAAAATTATCAATGCAGGATGAAACTGGTGGGCCAAAGTTTTATGTGAAACAGGATATTTACTTACCTTCTTACAAGATATTTACCAATAGCAAAAGGAAAAACAAAAACTTTGAAATGAATAAACTTAGTAATACCACTTTAAGCAGGTAGCCAAAGTTAGCATCATAGGTATTGGGACGACCTGACCCTGTGAGTCCCTTAATAATGTGACACACTGAGACGAGCACAACACCATCTCCATGGAGTTTCTGTCAACATTCTCAACCCAAATCCAGTGACAGAAAAACATCAGGCAAACTCGGACAGAGGGAATTGATTCAAAAATGTCAATGTCAAAAAACAAAGAAAGACCAGGAATGGTTCTTGATGAAAGGAGATTGAAAGACACAACAACTAAATTCCATGCGTGATTCTGGAGTGGATCCTAGATTGTGAAATCAAAATAGCTTAAAAGGATATTTGGACAACTGACAAATTTTGAATATGACCTATGGTTGATATAGTAGTATTGAATCAGTATTAAAACTCCCAATTTTAATAATTGACCATGTAAGAGAATGATGTCATTCTTAGTAATACACTCTGAAAATACACAAGATAACTTATAACAAAAAGGTGTATCTGTGTATCTATTGATCAACCAATCAATTGATTCAAAGAAAATGACAAATCTATTGGGCAAAATGCAAAGAATTGATGAATCTGAGCCAAGACAATATGGGAGTTCCATGTATTAAATTTGTAACTTTTCAATACATTTGTTATGTGAAAATACCAAAATAAAAAGTTATAAATCAAGATTAGATGCAGAAGTAGGCAGAATCAAATACACATATCGTGCCAGTTTTTGTGTACCTCCTTATTGATTTGGGATAAAAGTAATTGGACACTCTTGAAAGGTGTTAATCTTGCGAGTTTCAAGATAGGATGTGGGCAGGCCACTCAGCCTCGGCAGGACGTGGTAGTGGCTGTCTGTCTGCCGCAGTGGCATGAACACTGAGAGGTGCAGAGAGATGGAGGAAATTTAAGGAGAAGTAGAATAGTCTGGATATTATGACTAATTGAACACAGGAATGAGGAAGAGAGCAAGTGGGTAGGTAGCATCCTGAGGTGAAGTAACAGGCATGGCACACTCCTCTGAAGCTTTGAGAGCTTGGCTCTGCTGTTTTTTGCAGAGAGCGGTAACTGAATCTGAAGGTATTGTTTCATTCAGATGTGTTGAAGTTGGAATCTTAGAGCCTGAGCATCTTTATTTTTTTTTCTCATTAGTAGTTTGTGTCACCATTTATCCAACTAGCTTCTGAAGCCTGTCAATTCTAAACCCTCCTTCCCATGTGATATAAATCCATACCAGCGTGTCTGTGGTATCACTATTTAGTCAAAACTATCATATTCCCTCTTCTAGACTTTCCAACTTCCTTATATCTTAACTGTATTGCCCCCACCCCCGAGCGGCGCACATCCATCTCACACTGGACAGTAATATGACTAAATTGCAAATCTAGTCATGGTTTCCTTTCCTGAGAAAGGTCCTCAATTCTAGTGGAACTGGATGCAAACTTCTTATCTTGGCATACAATGACTTCAAGCACATGCTTTCCCCAAGGTCCCACAGTTACCTCCTGGTCCTTCCACTGCATCAGTAAAGCACAATATGCAAAGCACAGGACTCAAATCCCAGTTCTGACACAGAATCACTGTGTCCCTTTGTACAAGCATGTTTTTTTTAAATCAGAGAATCTATGTCCTCGTGTAGAAAATATGACATTTGTAACATTGTTATAGGAATTGATTGAGGTAATGTCAGTAAAGTGCTTAGCACACTTCTTGGCACATGGCAATTACTCCAGATGCCTGGATTTGCTGGTTCCAGACATGGGCTCATCAATGCTAATTTCCTCCTCTGACTCTTTGTAATCCTTTATTTCTGAAAGATTCTACTAAGCTTTAATGGCTCTTACCAAATGTTACTCCCTTTGCAAAGCCTTCTAGAGTTCCCAGGCTCTGGTAGGTGTCCAGAAGAGTGGTAGCATAGTTACCTTACTAGTTAGGCACGTATTTATTGAGAACATGCTGTGCTGTCTCTAGAGATAGAGCAAGAGTCTGCTATGCGCATAGAACACACATTCTTGTGTGGAGAGGCAGAACATTAAGAAGAAAACAAACAAATGAACCTTTACCTTAAGGGTAAGAAGGTAATCAGAGCAAGTGCTAAATTTCACATAGGGAAACATAATGATGTGAAAGAAAAGGACCTGGAATGGAGGCTACAGTGGATGAGAGTCAGGGAAGAATTCTTTGAGTATGTAAGTAAGCTCAGCCCTGAGTAAAGAGGAGAACCCATGGGAATAGCAAGAGGAAGGCTATTCCTGGCAAATACAAAAAACTTGAAATGGAACTGAGGTTGTATTGACTCAGGAACCCAGTGTAGTTAGAGCACATTGAACGATGGGCAAAGAATATGAGTTTGAGAAGTTGCTACTTTCAAGATTATGCACAACTTGGGAACCACAACTAAGGCCCAGATATACAAGGACTAATGACCTATGCAGTGCACCCTATAATAAGAAAATCTCTCCTGAGAAAGATGAAGAATGATTCTGGTCTGAAATGGGAAACTGATGAGGGTTATTTTCTAAATGTATTGATGGTATGGTGAATATCAGTAACAGAAATGTAACTAGTGAAAGGAAGTCTCATTGAAAGTGTGTTGAGGAATACATGTTTGTGAGGGTCATAAGCATCACCATTTGCTTTACTTGCAATGGAAATATATACTTTATTTCAAAATAATGTAGTATTGAAAGTTATGATGGAATAAATTTTATTTTCTGTTAAGTATCTGACAGTCACAGGAAAGATGGGCTTTTGGGTTTTTTCCATATTTTGGCTATCATGAATAAAAATCCATGTAAATTTCTGTGTGAAACTTCTGTGAAAACTTAGGTTTTCATGTCTCTTGTATATACATGGGCATGGAAGTGCTAGGTTTCATAGTTAACCTTATGTTCGGTTTTTTGAGGAACTGCCAAAGTGGTTTATGCACCATTTTACAATCGAATCATATATGCACAAAGGTTCCTATTTTTTTATGTTTTCCTACATATATATTATTTCCTTCTTTTTAAAATTAAAACCATCATAATCGATATGAAGATACATTTCATCGTTTTGATTTGTAATTCTTTAATAGCAAATGACATTGAACATATTTTCATATACTTTTTGGTCATCTGTGTATCTAGAAAGGTCTAAAGTTTTTGTCTGATTTAAAAACGGAGGTGTCTTTTTGTTGTTCCATTGTAAGAGTTCTTTATATATTATAGATATTAATGCCTCAGACAAATCTACAAAGACAGAAAGAAAGCAGGTTAGAGGTTAGCAGGGAATAAGGGGAGGGGAGTGGGGAATGATTGCATAATGAGTTTGGGGTACTTAAGAGGGATGAAAAAATTTTGAAACAGGAAAAAGTAAGTGGCTGAACAACATTATGAATGTGTAAATACCACTGACTTGGGTACTTTAAAAGGTTAATTGTTTTTTGTGCAAATTTCACTTCAATAAAAAATTTCATATAAAAATTAAAATAAAAATCCCTTAGAAATGGAGGAGGGTTAAAGAAATGATAAAGGAGATTTACACATAATGAATTTTCTCACATGATGGTATAGTTGCTTTTGATAAAGTTATTTATTTATTTTTGCATAAGTAACCCTGAGGCAAGAAAGTTTTCCTACTACTCACAGATCACTTAAACCCATGCTTCAGGGATCTCAGATTGTGCATTTATTCTTTCCTACCTACAAAACTTATGTTCATTCTGTAAGACCTAGCTTCGATCAGGCCAGAATGCAGTCTCTGACTAGTTCTCTAAGTGACTATGCTTCTAAACACTTCAGAATTAAGTAAATTGACTTCAGTTTGGTATAATATTTAGTAGTCAGAACAACTGATGTGACTGATGCAACTGAAATCTCAAGGTTTCAGTCCAACCGAGATTTGTAACTCAAATAAAAAAAAAATGACTTGCTAACAGTTTAAGGATGAATAGATGATGTGTGATAAAGCATGTATGGTATAATTAATTCTATTAATTTAACACAACTAAAGTGATGGGCATATAGGTATTTGCTGTATAATTCTCCCAACTTTCATATATTTTTTTAAAAAGTTGATAATATCTTATTGGGAAATATATGATGGATATCAATGGTCCTCCTGTTATGTAACTATACTATTTAGAAAATGTAGACACAATATATACCATAGTATGGAAAAGGAGATAGAAAGGATACACACTAACTTTTAGCAATCTTGGGCTAGAATTGATGGATATCAGTTTTGCTCCCATCCCATTGGCCAGGAGGGATATGGCTTAACTGACCATGGAGGCTAAAATTGGAGATGGGGTCCCCCCATGGGAATCTTGGTGAGCATTAACTTCCACCGTCACGGATATCTAGTTATACATTTCCCCTGCTAAGTCTTGAATGGGGCTGAAGTATGGACTATTAGAACCTGTGGTAGGACTTCTTTCCAATGTACAGACGTGAGACAGACATGGCTTTGTTCTAAGCCATCTCTACACTCATTCTTGTCCATTTCTGTTCCTTTTTCATCCTGTACCATCTTTCTTAGACTAAGGCTATTCTATAACATCTAAGACATCCTAGAATCTTACAATATGTCTGCTTTGGACTTCCCATTTCTACACCATCACAGGGGATAGAGTGTGCAGATTAAGACCATTGTCTCCACACCTCCCAAACTAATGCTTCTAAAATTACTTTATGTTTTCTGCTCTTGACCTCCCCCAAGAATGCATGCATTTCAATTCTAGCTTTCAGAGCTTAGACGAGTACCTTAGCTTCTCTAAGCTTTGGTTTCTTCTCTGATGCTTATATACAATATCTAGATACAATAAATTTGACAAGGATTAATCAGTCATAAAGGAGCTTAGCCTAGTTGGATAGGATTATGTGAACTAGGCAGTAACATTTGCAGAGACATAGATACAGGCCATTGGACACTAGACTGGGAAGTCTCTGTTTGGCCCAATTCACATTAAAGAGCTGTTGGATGCAGGTTCCTTAGCTTCACAGTATATTTTTATGATGGTATTTGAGATGGATTGTGCTGGCAGCTGCTATTGTCATGACTATTCCAGGTAACTAGCTGGAACTGAGGTCTTCTCTTTTCAGACTGGAACAGCCATGAGAACAGGGATTGTGAATATCTTTGTGTCTCCTCTAACCTCAGCATCCATCACAGTATCTGGTGTAATATGGACATTTGATAAATATTTTCAATTGATTGATTGCTTTAAAAATACATCCCTTGGTGGTTAGTTTTATGGGTCAATTTGACTGGGCCATATGATGCCCTTATATTTGGATAAATATTGTATAGTATTTGAGGCATGTCTATGAGGGTGTTTCTATTAAATCAAATAAATCTCAGCCTCATTTAATCTATTGAGGGCCTAAACAGAGTAAAAGGATAAATAAGGAAGAATTTCTCTTTCTCTGTGCATCTTTGAGCTGCTGAAACATCAGGCTTTCTTTGCCTTTGGACTAGGACTCAAACTGGAATTTACAAGATTAGCCCTCCAGCTTCTCAGGTCTTTTGTTCCTGGACTGAAACTACACCACTGGCTCCCTTGTGTCTGGACCTCTCAGCCTTCAAAATGCCATAAGCCAATTTTTTTTTTTTTTTTTTTTGTGAGAGAGAGAGAGAGATTGAGAGAGATAGATATTTCTCCTTCTCTGGAGAACACCAATCAATACAATTCCTATTTATTTTTGTTCTAGAAGTAAAGCTTTCCATAAACATTCCTATGGGCTGATGAGAAGAATGTTGTATTCAATTTTATTAGGATGAAATGTTCTGTTGATGTCTGTTATATCCAAATGTTGAATGGTTAAGTTGAAATCTAAAATTTCTTTACTTAGCTTCTTATTGGAGGATCTAGCCAACACTGCTAAAGGCGTATTTAAATCTCCAACTACTATGAAGCTGGAGGAAATCAAGTTACTCATGTCTATTAGAGTATTTCTTATAAATTGAGGCACATTCTTATTGGAAGCATAAATATTAAATAATTGAAATCTCATCATATTGAGCATTACCTTTAACAAATATGAAATGTCCATCTTTATCCTTCCTTACTTTGGTTGGTTTAAAGCTATTGTATCTGCAAATAAGATTGCAACACCTGCTTGTTTCTGTTTGCCATTTGCCTGGAATATAGACAACCATCCCTTCACCGTGAGTCTAAATTTATCTTTTAAGGTAAGATGAGATTCTTGTATGCAGCAGACATCTGGCCGGAGTTTTTGTATCCAGTCAGCCAACCTATGCCTCTTTAGAGGACAATTTAAACCATTCACATTAATTGAAAATATTGATAAATCATTAAAAAGTCTAGTGGACATTTTTAATCCTTTCATCACTGTGGAAGTTGGAATTTGATAAAAAAAAGTTTCTGGGTGAGTTTACTTTTGTGTTGGAGGATTATGGTGGTTATTATGGAGAATAGGTCTGAGAACATCCTGGAGAGCTGGTTTAGTTATAGCAAATTTCTGCAACATGTGGATGTCATTAAAGTATTTAATTTCACCATCATAAATGAAACTCAGTTTAGCTGGATACAGGATCCTGGTTTGAAAGTTATTTTGTTTTGGGAGATTAAAAATCAATGACCATTCTCTTCTATCTTGAAAGGTTTGATCAGAGAGATATACACAATTATGATTTAATAAAAATTAAAAATAAATAAATAAATAAAAATGTTTTCATACAATATGAAAACATTCAAAATCCCATGAAAGTCATGTTGAAAAGTTGGATGAAAATATTTCAGATTGTATATGAACCTAGCACATTGTACCCCATGATTGCACTAATGTACACAGCTATGATTTAAAAAAAAAAAAGAAAGAAAGAAAACAAAATTCCTATTATCCCATGCTAAGGTTTTAGGCATAAAGAGTAGGGTAAGGGTGGGGTGTGTTTGGAAAATCCTGAAATGTGGAAGGAAAATCTTGAGAGGTGTCTTAGTGTCTGGGGTGGGTGAAAGGACTTTTTTCCGAGTGAAAATGGGGATGTCTATTGCTGCAGATATATTCTGCCCCTCAGTAGGGCATGAAAGATAAAGAGGGACAGAGGCAGAGAGCTGGTAGAATGGTACTCAAAGGAAAGCTCCCCACAAAGTATGTTGCAGGTCTTCACGTGGCTTCCTCTGGTCTTTATCCTACAGCCTCAAGGTTTCAGATTCCCATTGTTAGACACTGCCCACTCCTTCCTCAACCACACACCCCAAAACCCACAATATTCTCCAGAGGGGCATTTATCTTCTGTTCAATCTACAGTTTGTAGTAGAAATTGACCTGGGATTGGAATGAGGAGGCTTTCATTCACTAGTGGTATGACCTCAGGTACTAGGTCATTTTAGCTCTAATTTTTTCCTGTAATTTTGTTTCATTCATTCACTTGTTTATTCATCACATATTTATGGAAAATGTATATAATCAACTTATTACTAGATACGGTGGTAAGCAAATTACGCATCCTGTTTTTGTGGAATGTATGCAGTCTAGCAATATAGGTGGATGATCTTAAAAGCAGCCATGGTGCTATGGGATAAATATTGTGCTTGGAATAGAAGGTACCCTGGGTTAACATAGAAAGCATAATCTTCTTTTAGGAGATGGGTTGGGCCCCAGGAAAGAGACATTGAATATAGTAGAGTTGGTTTGGTAAATCACTGGGAAGATGATTATCCATGTTCCTTGTGCTGGATGAGCAAGGTGAAAATACAGAAGCTTGAAGGAGGTATACGAATTGCAGTGTGTGGCTTGGTGCTTCACAGCTCAGTGAGTAGGGTGCCTGCCACGTACACCAAGGCTAGTGGGTTCGAGCCCAGCCCTGGCCTGCTAAAAAGCAAGGACAAGTGCAACTAAAGAATAGCCAGGCATTGTGGTGGGCGCCTATAGTCCCAGTTCCTTGGGAGGCTGAGGCAAGAGAGTTTGAGGTTGCTGTGAGCTGTGATGCCACAGCACTATACCAAGGGCAACTTAATGAGACTCTGTCGCCAAAAAAAAAGAATTGCAGTCTGTCTGGGGGCAGTGTGGTGGACTCCAAGGGGGCAGACTCTTCAAGGAGCCCTGTTGAGGTTCTGAAATAGTCCAGTCTTTATTTATTGTTAGATCAGTCCTCCTCACCAGCCATCTGAGACTTACCCAAGGTGTGAGAGATGCAAGCTCATCCCATTACTAGAATCCAGTGTCTTTCACACCCTCTGTTTCCTCCCAAATGTCTCTGGCAATTGCTGTGTCTGGGCTCAATCCAAGTCTCTTGGCAAAAGACAGAAACTCACTCACATCTTCCGGGCCTTCTTCCCTTCAGAGAGAACTGCCACTTGAGACATCTAATTTTACAGATCATGGTTTTGTAGAGAAAATGTCACCCTAGAAGTAAATGAGAAATAATTCACTTCTGGAGAGATGGAAATGTCAAGACAGATGAATTGGGCTCTGAACTGGATTCCTGGGCAGCTCATCCAGACAGCCAGGAAACCCAGCACCTTCTTCTCCCAAGCCTGTCTTAAGATAGCACAGACTGGGAAACTGGCAAACACCACTGGTATCTTTCTCACCCCTGAGCCATTTTTTTGTGCTGCTTCCTCTGTCTGGCCCTCCCCAATCACTCTTCTGAATAACTCATACATATTGGCAGTTTAAATGTCACTTCCCTGAACCTAATGGTGGCCCAGATGACCTGGCACGGTGGTTCCATTTTATGTTTTAAAATAATTTGTATTGAAATACTGATTCTTCTATTTTATAATTATTTTTTATATGTTTTATGTTCTTGCTAAAATGATGGTCTTTCTAAATGTGTGTCTTTTATTCCTATTTCCTGCCTAGCACATAGCATAGTATATAGCAAACAGATAATGCTAAGTAATATTTGTTGGAAAAATAGACATGGGAAGGAATCGTGAGTACCCATAATCTCTCTTATTAAGCCCTTTACCCTAAATCATTCTCATTGTTAAGGCCCCAATGCCTTGAATAACCAATTTTCAGAGCCAGAAGAGATCCGATGATAGTAAGTCAGTGATTCCCACGTTTGGGTGGTGGGGATGCTTCTTTAGTGAGGAAGAGTGCCTCTGAATCTGTGTGCAAGGGAGGACAGAGGAGTGTGCAGTGTAAATAAGCATAGGCTGTGCTTTGTTGAATGGGACAGAGAGAGGGAAATTGCTGGTAATTTCACAGGAATTATACATAACTTGCTGCCTGTAGGATCTTTGAAGTCTAGATGTCATGCCTCAGTGGAAACTAGAGATGAGATGCTTTGGCGTGGCTGGACTGCCCAGAAGACCTGGAAATAATAATAATAACATTGCCAAATAAACCACCAAACAGTCTCTGTTTGGTCACCTTTCCTGGTGGGGAATTCCCTGTCGTCTAAGCAAATCATCGCTTAGACCAGTTTTCCACCCTGGTGCTATTGATGGGCAGGATAACAATTGGTTGCGAGGGACTGTACTGTGTGTGCTTGAAAGCTGAGCAGCATCCCTGGACTCTACTCTCTCAATGCTAGTGGCACCACTTCCCCAGGTTGCAACAACCAAACTGTCTCCAGACATTGGGCAGCGTCCCCTGGGGGAGGCAAAATTGTCCTTGATTAAGAATCACTGATGAGAAACATGCCATCAATAGAATGTGGGCTTCATTATTACAGGGGATGTCTATTGACTTTGCTCACCTGTGATTAACTTTTTTTTCTTTAAGTAAAAGACAAAACAAAACAAACAAACAACAACAAAAAAACCCCCACCACTCTGATTTTCTCCTTTGGAACTATTTCTTCCCTGCTGCCCAAAATATTAAATCTGTCTGAATACACAAAGGAGACGCAGAGTGGAGAACTCTCTTCAAAACATTAAGGAAGAGAATCCCTGTTTTTACTGGAAGTTCAGAGAAAATAGTGGAGCTGAAGCTACCTAAAGCTATCTTGTCAATGTGAGGAAAAATTCAACTAAAATGGGTATAAAGCAGAGAAAAACTGTGCTGACATCATCAGATTCCTGAAGAAGTTTTCTGAGCCCTTAAAATTATACTTGGCCCGAAGCTGAATTATCCCTGCAGTTTTAGTTACCCGAACAAAGAATCCCTTTTGGCCATAGTCAGCTTTTAGTTGTGTCTCTATCAGCTGCAAATGGAAAACGATGTGACCTTTTTCACATGTATTTTTTCAATTCCTAGTTCTTCCTCAGAGTAAAGAAAATGTGAACTCACTCTTTTTTTCGTAGTCCAACTTCGATTTGATTGTATTTGGGTTCTGAAGGTATGGAAACAGGTGAATTTACTGAGGCCTGATTTCCCTGACCCAGGGCAAACACCTGGTGTGCCGCTATTTTCAGTAATTCTCCTGGAATGATCTTTGTAAAGCATAAAGTTATTGTTCATGCCTATTTTCTGTTTAATAGCCTTCAATAGCTCTGATTACCTAACAAAATACACCCTCACTCCACAGTCCAGCAGGCAAGTCCTTTGCAACCTGGATAAAGAAGACCCTGCAGCGTCTGTGCTGGCTGTGCAACCCTTCCTATGAGCCCCCACTGTGGCTTCAAGCCCCCAGCGTCCAGCACAGAGCTGGTAACCATGCAAGCCTACAGTGAGGGTGTGACTGCCACATTCCCGCTCCAGCGAGGAAGCTCTTTCTCCCCCAACAGATTTCCAGCTTCATTCCTTTCCCAAATGTATTTCCTCCCATGCAATAATGAATAGGAACAGAGCTGGCTGTGCCTGACATCTGCCTAAGATCCTTCCTCTATCAGGCCGAAGGAGGTCCCTAACTACCCCTGCCCCAGGAAAGAGCATGTGCCTCCCAGCCTGGGATGCAAGTAGCTGAAAGCACCCTGAGTAACACTTGCCTGGTGCCTCACAGTTCTTTTTTTTTTTTTTTTTAGTAACTTCACATCTTCCATATTAACCTGGGTGGAGCTGAAACACACTCCCCTCGGCAAAGTGCCACAAAAATGGAAAAACAAATATCCAATGTACTCAATACTAACATGAAGCCAACAGATGATCCAATTCATGCCCACAGATGAGAAAAACTCATTTCAGTGCAAGTTGGGGGGAGGAGGAGGGAGGGAGGGGGACAGGGAAAGTGGGGTTTGGGGTCCTCCTACTGGATGGGCACAATGTAGGCGTGTGTGGTACACGTCTTGGGTGCAGGACATCTCTACAAGAGGAACTCTCCCTAACAAATTAAAATACTGTGATTTGGTTGTTTGTACCCTCACATTAACCTGAAAAAAAAAAATCAATTCAGTGAGGGAGGCAGGAGAGACCCAGTGAAAAGGCCAAGAGTGAGGCTTTTAGTTCCCTGGAATTCCTTTTTTTGCCTCACCATTCTTGACAGCCCAGCCATCACCGCTGGGCCCCAGAATATCCTGTATTTTTAAAACTCTCATGTACAGGATTTACCACTCAATACTGTGAATATTTGATTATGTTCTGTCTCAGGCATCAATTCGTCCTCCCAGTGAAAGAGGACACAGCTCATTATTTTTTGTTTACTCAGTGCCCAGCTCAGTGTCTGGAATTTAGCCTAACTGATTCCATTTGTCCATCTGAAAAAAAAAATAAAAGATAAAATAATAAGATTTGGAAATAATAAAGAATACAAATCTGAGATGCAATCAGACGTGATTTCAAATGCTGACTGACTCCATGACCTCCATTACACTGCAGGTAAGTTTCTTAGCTCCTTGGATTCTACTTCTCTCCTTTTTTGACAAGGCATTGTGTGTCCTGCAGGTCTGCTATGAGGATGAGGATATGAGTGTAAGTATTTAAAACACACACCCATGAATGTAGAACAGGAACTACCTATACTAGATTAAAAAAAATCACTCTGTACTAAGCATGGTTATTAGCTGCTTTCATAATGTTTACCATTTAAGTCTTACTCCTACTTTTATCCTCTGTCACAGTGGCAAATGTTAAAAGTTTCATTTTAGAGGGAAAGAAAGCTTAAAAGAGCCTCAGCACACAAAGGCAAGAGGAAAACAGAATATACTTGCTGAGCAGGTGAAAGACCTGACACATGCAGGACATGAGACTAATATTTAGGGTCCTGTTTGCCCACCAGTATTTCCTGAAGTGGGGCATGCATGCCTCTGTAGACAGATAAGCTGATTTTATGGTGATCCTTTTCATTGCAATAATTATGTGTTTATTTTAATGCATTTTAGGAAAAAAATATATAACTAACCTTAAATATATATTTAACCCTGTGATTCAGGGATCATGAGCTTCGTATGAGACTAAGAGAGTTATATGACTAAAGAGGAAACAAAAAGATTGTTCAATATTTAGACAAAAGATAAACATATTGTAATAGTTACATTTAATTAAGAGGCAAGCTCTACCACATAGGGGCTCTGCAACCTTGGCCAAATCAAATCAACAATCTATGCTACCATTTTTCTCATTTAGATATAGGGATCAAAGCACTCAATCATATAAGATTGCAGTGTAAATGAAACAAGTTAACATACAGCATTTAAGTGCTCAATAAGAGACATTATTATTATTTCCTAGCACAGAGCATATATAATGTCAAATCATGACTGTAGTATGTAAGAAATAACTGAAGTTTGGGAAATACTCTACTATATCCTCCCAACACTTGAGAGGATGAAAAATAATAGGAATGTGAGTAAGGATGAGAGTGGCATACACTCAGGGCTTGCAAAGCATCAGGTACCTCCAAGAAGAAGACATGTAGTGTATTCATAAATACTTAGGGACTGTCCTCTGGCAGAAAGAGGCTTTGGCTTCATAAAAGTATTTCCATACATCCCGGGTGTCTGCAATGTTCTCAGTGTGGAGAAAATCTGACTGATTTCTGCCTCAAACTTTTACAGCTTTATTCTTTGTTTACGATAAAGTATGAGCTTTGGCTGAACAGGCAAGCTCTGCACTTGCTAACTTGCTCAGTTATTCAACTTCTATTTACTGCCAGTCTCCAGACTTGCGACCTGAGTTAATTATTGTACCTACCTCATTGGGTCTAAAAATACCTTAAAAGTTCTAAGAGCCTATTATATGTTAGCAAGCTTTCAATACATCTTATTTGTTAGTTATTGAGGTTTTTATCATCATTGTCATTAGGACAGGGTGGTAAACTGTAACATAACATGTGAATCAAAGGTTCTTCCCCAATAGAATCCAAAGAAATACAATGAAACAAATGAGTGTGGTACATACTGCATATGTCTACCCAAAAATGTTTAATGTAATATATAAATGACTCTATTGTTATTGAGATTATAAACAAAGTAAACGCTCAAATACAGTATTAAATGGAAGTTGAGACTCTCTTTTTAGAAAGTAAAATTTTGAAAAATTACATACATAATTATAGAGGGTGGCCATAAAGTTCGTGTGCAATCACACACGAACTTTATGGCCACTGTGTATACATGCACATACATATAGTGCATGTAAAGTTCATGTGTGATTGCACATGAACTTACATACACACATATGTAAGTATATATCCTTACCTGATTCATCTTAATCTGTAAATAGTGTGTGTGTAGTTGTGTGTGTATAATATCTTTATCTGATTAATCTCAACTCTCAAAAATTTCTCTAGAAATGATTTAAGAAATGCTTCAAGATATTCACTATAGTATTATCTGTACTATCCACATGTTGATTTGCAAATGCTTCTCACTTCGGAGGGGTATTTATGAAATTATGGTATATAAAGTTGAAGCAATAATGGACAGATCTGAAAATAAGAAGTGTACAAATCTCAGAATTATTAAAACAGTTTATAATATAAGGTTAATCATTTAAAAATTATAAAATTCCATTTATACTATGATTGCAACTGTGATAAAATACATCTGCTCATGGACAAGGACTGGATATAAGTACCACAAAGTGGAAATAGTTGACTATGGTGATAGGACTATAAGTGATGTTTTGGCAATTTTTGTGACCTTAGTTGTATTGTATTTGTCAGCTAACAACAGTAGAGAGGAAAATGGAGGAACGATGGCTGTTGAAATTTTTAGTTGCAGGAAAGAAAAGCAAAATGAAAATTACTCTGGATAGTTTTAACAGAGAAAAAAATGTATGATGAATCCTGGGTGGTACTCAGACTCTCCTGAGGACCAGAGAAAAATGTCCTGATTACTCTTTTGCTTGTTCATGTGATGTTTTCATAAATGTCCCCTGACTGGTCAGCCTGCATACTACCCTAGTGGCTAAGTAGGCTAGCTCAGGGTACAAAGTAGACTATCTTAGGAGGTGGGAAGAAACAAATAAGCAGAACTTACTCACCAAGCAGATGAAAGAGTCAGGGCACAAATTCAGAACATTAAACCAACATTTAGGACTCTGTCTGTCCACCAGGATTTCCTGAAATAGAGAATATGTGACTCTGTAGGTGGATAAGCTGATTTCATGATGTTTATTGTAATGTTTTTTCATGTTTATTGTAATGAGAAGGGGAATCTCCAGAAGCAGGAACTCAATTCAGATGGGGAGCAGCAGTATTTGCACATGTATTTGTATTATTACCACAAGCAGAGTAGAGTAAGAGTGACAGTAGCTGCAGTGGCAGCAGCCAAGTACCAGTAGTAACAGGTAGTTACAGAAGTACAGGTAGTAATAGCAATGCAGACCACCACCCGAGTTCCAAGGAGGAACAGTGCCTCCACACCAGATATATCCTTTTATATTAAATCTTAACACCAAGCTACACTGGGGGGAAAGGGATGGAGAGCTCCTAGAACTAGGAACCCTCCCCTTTCTTGACCTTGTAGGTAACTTCTTTCTGGGCGTTGCCACAGCATTTGTGATCTGTCAGGTCTGGTGGCTGTGATTTGTACTTTGTTAATGAGAGTAGATCATTTACGGACGCTGTTGCCTCAACTGCCGGCATCCCCATTTAAAGGAATTCCCCCTTTTACCTTAGATAAAGATGTTACAGCTAAAGTAAAATAACTAAGGTGTCTCTGTGGTTACATTTATCCTTGCTAAGCATGCTCACATTCTGCTGACTTTCTTATCCCGTAGACTTATCCTCCTTCTGACTCCCGCCCTACTCGCCTGCAGGGTGTCTGACCCCTGTCTCAGCAGCAGCAGTGTCAGTACTGACTTTAGCGGCAACAGGTGAATATCAGCACCAATACATATACAGCATCTGTCATCTAGACCTTATACACAGCAGTTCATTAGTCCTCTCCACAAGCCACTTCCCATCCCTTCTCTTTCACTGTGGAAAGAGCATCTATCACCAGTGCCTAGAACACAGCATGGGACATGGACGTACCTTTTTTTTTTTTTTTTTGAGACAGAATCTCACTATGTTGCCCTCAGTAGAGCTCACAGAAACTTCAACTCTTGGGCTTAAGTAATTCTCTTACATCAGCCTCAGAGTAATAGGGACTACAGGCACCCAGCACAATGCTCAGCTATTTTTTGTTGCAGTTGTCGTGGTTGTTTTTAGTTGGCCAGGGCTGGTTTTGAACCCACTAGCCTCAATGTATGTGGCAGGGGCTGTAACCATTGTGCTACATGTACAGATCCTACAGGTACCTATATTTGAAAAACTAAGCAATCCAATGAGATGGGTATTACTATTATCCCCATCTTACAGATGAGGAAACTGAGGTTATAGAGGTTAAATAGCTTGTGTTTAAGTGAGGACCCAGATCATAGGCATGCAGATTTCATGCGATTAATCACGTTAAAAACAACAAACAAACCTTGGGAGAGCTATCATCTGAGAGAGATTTCAACCCAGACCAGCTAAAATAAAATTAAAATTTGAGCACTTCACTGGGCCAAAAACTGGAAAGGCAAATTTCAGGCAGAGGGCTGCGCCTGATAGTGAGTGCAGACCCTTCTGCTTGCTTGGACGTGATTTGTCCATTTTTGGTGAGAGTTGTATCCACAGGTTGTTAGTGTAGGAAGTTGAGAGGAAAGCAATCAATTCACTTTTCCCCCGTCCCCATTCTGAAAAAGGGGTGTTTTAAAAAGTAAAGCAGCCAATATAGAAATTATGTTTCCCGACCTACGAAATGTTTTCATCTACACTGTTTCACGTAATTCTCAGAAGGAAGGGCAGTTATACCCTTTTCTCCACTTTCGGATGAGGAAACAGAGGATGAGGGAGCATAATCGAGTAATTCGAGATTACATAAAGAAGCGATAGGGCCTAGACTTAAACTAAAACATTCTGCTTATAATCACTGATCATAAACATTGGGGGACCATTGCCCCCTTCGAGAATCTCATGGAAGCTGCAAACCACCTTCTCAGATTACCTTCTCCCTCCTCTCTTATTCTGCTCCCTCCCCTCCAATTTTCTTTTCTTTTGGTTTATAAAACCCTTTAACCCAGCAGGTGAACCCCTCCCTCTAAGCCATTGCATGAAAAAATCCTCAAATGAGAACATTAGATAAGCCAGTGGCTTCTACTTTGAGAGGTCTCATTTTCTTATGTGGTAAATAGACAGAAAAATTTCATCTCTACTTTGGGGATCCCTGACATCCTCAAAACCATAAGAACATCACTGCTGTCTGGAAATGCTGTATCTTGAGGTGACAAGAAGTTATTTTGTAATGTATTCCAAGAACTAGCAGCAGACAGGAGATCCATATTCCTCCAGCCTTAAACATTCATTATAGGACTTCAGTCTTCAGAATGCCCATCTGGAAAACAGACCAATAGAGTCAGGGTCCACCTTATCCAAGCCAACGTGTTGAATTAGAAAATCAGGAAAAGATAGAATGGAAATCAGTAGGTTGAAAGGGGATAACATGATTCGGATGAATTACAAGTGTGGCTTATTAGTAAAGGTAAGGTACAGTGACTCAAACAAAACTGAATTTTATTTCTCTCTCAAACAGCAGAACAAGTGGTAGCCAGGTGGTAGAGAAATTGAGCAGGTGGCTCTGTGACCATCAGCATGAAGCTTCTGCTGGTGGTTTGAATTAAGCCAAAGAGATCTGATCCTTAGAATTTCTACAGAATTGCTGTCATTCTTCTGGGATTACTAAGAAGTTAAAATGAAAACTCTGAGTCATTGGTGACTGTGTTTGCCACCATAGAAGAGAGGCCACCTAGGAAGGAAGCAGATCGGGGTGATAAAGAGAGATTTGGGGTGCCATTCAGAGCCCCTGGACCCAGCTGTGCCTGAAGCTATCAATGCTGAAATTCATTTCATAAGCAATGAATCCCTGTTTTGGCTTTTCCCAGGATGAATTAAAACTTGGAATAAGAACAATCCTAATACATCACGTTATACATCCCTTGACTTTCCTCCCATACCATGGCTCTCAAACTGGGCTACAAAGAAGAATATCCCAGGAACTTTATAAAAATTAGAGATTTTCTAGACAAATTTAGTTCAGCCAGTCTAGAGAGAGTCTAGTAGTTTTCCCAGGCTTGTAATATGAAATCTTCCCAGAAGTTTCTAATAGGCAGTCAGATTTAGGTACAACTAATTACTACATGCTGCCTACCAATGTGATTATTGCTGTGTGATTTTGGAAAATCACTGATCACTTTGAGATATTTTTGCATTACTCACAATAGAAAGAGATAAAAAGCCATATGATTTGTAAATGGCCTTCATGCTTTAAAAGTCTACTGTGATGACAGATCCTCTCTCATGGGCTGCTTCTTCCCTGAACCAAGTTCCAAGTGTTCCAACACTCTCTCTCTCTCTCTCTCTGTCATTGTGAACAGGCACAGCCAAGAAATACACCTCCGAGGCCTTGGCCCACTTTCCAATCACTATCTCGCCTCCATCACAAACACTGACAGGTGCAAGCTGAGAAAGATACAGGCCTGTTTGAAGCCCCATGATAAGAGAAGCTGGAAGACAGGCTGAGGAGAAGAAACAGAAATATTGATCTCAGGAGCTGACAGGTCTTACTGAAGGTTCCAATGGTAGCAACAGTTGAGCCCAGATTGAAAAGTTTACACTTTCCCTGTGCAAAATTCAACTTGGGCAGCATCCTGATTAAAACATTTTCTATGCTCACCATATCCCAGAATTCTAGGCTCTCGGTCTTATTTCTGACACAGGCAATCTTTGAAGTCTGAGGGGCTTGCTGCTCCTGGGGCAGGAAGTATTCTTTTATGTCTCCCTGCCCTCAACCGACCAGCTCAGCTGCCTGGACTGCCTGCCCCCTTCTGAGCCTTGTGAATGACTTTCCCTCCCCTTCAAGACCAGGTCAAGCAGACTTGTCTGTGAACCTTGCTGGATTGCCCCAGGCAGAGTTGTCCCCCCTCCTTCTGCTGGGCTTCAAAGGCACCAACTAGGCTGAGTGACTTCTCTAACTCTGTGTTGTAATTATTTGTTCACATGCCTCCCCCTCTAAGAGAGGGCAGCTACTACACACCCAGCCCCAAGTCAGTGCGCCATAATTTCCAATGGAATGAGTGAACAGAAGAAGTAAACATAGGTGAAATAAATAGGACGAAATCTTTATCACAGTTACTAGATTGTAGACTTAAGATGTCTTGCTGGAACCTATTTAATATGTGTCACACACACACCTTGGTGTCAAAAACCGTAATTTAACTTGTCACAGAGACATCATCACATACATGCCTGGCATGTAGCAGGTGCTGAATACCTACCCGCTGGGTGAATTAATTCAGTAATCCCAAAGCTTATCTCTATCACAGAGTCTTGTGGGATATACAAGCCTCAGTTTTTCCACAGAAAACCAAAAATCAAAGACTCGACTAAAATACTACTATTATTTGCAGCACCTGTGGCTCAAGGAGTAGGGCGCCGGCCCCATATACTGGGGGTGGCGGGTTCAAGCCTGGCCCAAGCCAAAACTGAAAAAAATAAAATAAAATGCTACTTCTTTCCTCTGCATAAGCCCATCACAATGAATATAGCTCTGATTCCCTCCTGTTGAATGCTACCATGGGCGGCCAGTGGTGGATACCCTACCTTGACTTTCTGAATTCTGGTTACCAGAATGTTTTGTCTTGCAAGTACTTCCTTCACACCCACATTGCAATTCTGGAGAAGAACAGCAGGTTTTGAAAGGCTTCTTTTAATTCAGATCTACTTGCCAAGCATGAAAGAAAATATAACAGTAGAAAAGTGGTCTCACAGAATAAGATGTGTCTCTGCGTGTATGTGTGTATACTCATGAGTGTTTGTGCACATATATAAGATAGAGAACGTGCATAAGAAAGAGAGAGTGGTTTGTGTGAATTGAAGAATCAAGTATTTATGTCTTAGTTTATTCTAGGCACTCGAAATATTATTGAGTGAATGAATAAGTGAATGAATGAATAAATGAATCAATGAATAAAAGATGAACATATGGGGAAGGCAATATGGGGAAGGAAGTACCAGATCCTTACAATGGAGCAAATAGGCAAGAGGAATGAGAAGCAGGAATCATTGATTAATTAGAAGATCCTAAAAGAGATCCCATCTGACAGCATAAGAGAAAAGAAAGGGAAAGAGAGGTTCAGTCCTAGATTTCTGCAGTATCAATAAGCTGGTTACTGTCTTGTCCTTTTTCCCTTTTTTAAAAAATAATTTTATTACATCATAAATGTGTACATTGGTGCAATCATGGGGCACAATGTGCTGACTTCATATACAATCTGAAATATTTTCATCGAACTGTTAAACATAGCCTTCATGGCATTTTCTTAATCACTATATGAAGACATTGATATTCTACATTTAGTAAGTTTCACCAGTACCCTTCTAAGAGAATATAAATGTCTTAACACAATAACTAAGAAAATGCCATGAAGGCTTTGTTAACTAGTTTGATGAAAATATTTCAAATTGTATATAAAACCAGCACATTGTACCCCATGATTGCATTAATGTACACAGCTATGATTTAATAATAAAAAAGAGTCACATGAAAAACATAGAAATACATAGCAGAAAGGACTTACATATGGATTTATTATTATTATATTATCATTGGATAAGAAGACTTAACATCTTTAAAATATCACTTTCCTCTAGATTAATAGTATATACATTTGGCTTGGCGCCTGTGGCTCAATGGGCTAAGGCCCCAGCCACGCACACCTGAGCAGGCGGGTTCGAATCCAGCCTGAGCAGGCAGGTTCGAATCCAGCCCAGGCCCGCCAAACAACAATGACGGCTGCAACCAAAAAATGACCGGGCATTGTGGCGGGCGCCTGTAGTCCCAGCTACTTGGGAGGTGGAGGAAGGACTCTCTTGAGCCCAGGAACTGGAGGCTCTATCCAGGATGACAGCTTGAGGCTATGTCTCAAAAAAAAAAATAGTATATACATTTGATATGACTACAATTTTATTGTTATCAGTAGGATTTGGGTTGTGAGAATGAGGCAACCTGATTCTGAAGTTCCAGTGGAAAAGTAAAGTGTATTGGAAAGCTGGAGAGAGATGCAGGGTTATATGTTTGAGAGAGAAAAAAAAGAAAGAAAAATGGTCTTGTAAAAAGGTACAACTTGAAATGGCTAAATATAGAGTCTCCCAGAGGAATGTTGGCAGCACAGTGCAAAACACTGTAAATGCTGCGGGGGATGCTGTTTCCAGGTAACCGCAGGGACTCCCAGCTATAGGCCCAATCTTCCCACCAGCACTTCAGGTGACAGTGGCTGCCTTTGAGCTGGGTGGTCACGTGATCGTGGTGGGGCTGAAGACGCTAAACCTTTGATCCATATGTTCTTTTGTTCCCACGCACAATAATCATAAGGAGGACAATTCTTCTCCAGATGAAGACAGGGAGAGGGCCCTTGTGCATTGATTTTAAGATGTGAGGAGAGAAGTGAAGGGAAGACCGCCAGTGTGGGATTCTCCAGAAGGACGAGATGTCAAAGTCTGTGCTTATCAGTCTGTAAGTGTTTCTTGGCAGTGCCACGGGATGCAATACTTACCAGCATTTGCAAGCATTTACTTTGCTCTCTTCTTAACCCTTCCCATTACTGCCCAGGGCTCAGGAATGCACACGATTAGGAAAAAAAAAAAAAAAAAAGGGGCAGCAAATCGGAGCATAACAACCACCAATGCGCACAGGGGACTGGAACATTTTGAAAACATTCCAGCAGCTGTGCCTAGAGAAAAGGGGATATTTAAGACAGTCTTATCTCTAATTCCTTAGCTGACGCCACTGGTCTCAACCCTGTGCATATGCAAACCATATCTTAGATGGGTTTGAATGTCGCTGCAGTGCCCTATTAAAATCCACAACATGGGCTCGGTGCCCATAGCACAGTGGTCACCAGGCTGACCACATACTCCGAGGCTGGCGGGTTCGAACCCGGCCGGGGCCAGCTAAACAATAATGACAACTGCAACAAAATAATAGCCAGGCATTGTGGTGGGCGCCTGTAGTCCCAGCTACTTGGGAGGCTGAAGCAAGAGAATTGCTTAAGCCCAAGAGTTTGAGGTTTTTGTGAGCTGTGATGCCAAAGCATTCTACCCAGGGCAACAAAGTGAAACTCTGTCTCAAAAAAATAAAAAACAATAAAATCCACAACATGAACCTTTGGTAAAATCTGGAAGCTGAAACCTCTTTGAGTAACTGCAAAAGTCTGGCACCTAGAACACAGTAACAATTTCTGGTGCGCTCCCAGAGTGAAGCAGGACCTCCGGATGATTGAGGCACCTTAGGAAGGCCAGGTGCAGACTGAAGGCTGGAGGGCTTTTTTTATTCTCCCCAAGCAGGACAATTAGTTTCTTGGGACCTGCTGATAGGATAATAAGAGGGGAGGGACCAGCAAAGGTATTTGGCCTTTAGCCACTAAATTTGGTTACTACTTCAATGGTAAATTTGTTCAAAGAGCAGAGATGGCCTCCTCTTTTATTAGCCATGCAGTTTCATTTGCCAATAAAATAACAACATAACTATTACTTACTTATCTAACTGGACATTAATTTTGATCTTGTTTAGAAAATAATTTAGACATGAGTGGTGTGTTATTTTGGTAATGCAATTTTATACAATTCAATATTAATAACGTAAACTTGCCTTGATTAATCACTTTATTGTTTATCTCAAAGTTTGCCATTAGATTCTAATTGAAATTCATTGACTATTAAAAAAAAGAGAGCTGGCTCGGAGCCTGTGGCTCAACGGGCTAGGGCGCCAGCCATGTACACCTGAGCTGGCGGGTTCGAATCCAGCCCGGACCCGCCAAACAACAATGACGGTTGCAACCAAAAAATGGCCGGCGGGTGCCTGTAGTCCCGGCTACTTGGGAGGCGGAGGCAGGAGACTCGCTTGAGCCCAGGAATTGGAGGTTGCTGTGAGTTGTGATGCCACAGCAACTCTACCCAAGGCAACAGCTTGAGGCTCTGTCTCAAAAAAAAAAAAAAAGAGAGAGAGCTGGTTTCTTGTACCCTCAATGAATCCGCAACAATAAAAAAAAAGAAAAGAAAAGAAATTCATTGACAGCCTAGTACTTGCTAAATATTGAATATAAGAGCTCAGACTTAGGGTGGCACCTGTGGCTCAGTGAATAGGGCGCCATCCCCATATACTGAAGGTGGCAGGTTCAAACTTGGCCCTGGCCAAACTGCAACAACAACAACAACAAAAAACAGCTGGGCATTGTGGAGGATGCCTGTAGTCCCAGCTACTCTGGAGACTGAGGCAAGAGAATCACCTAAGCCCAAGAGCTGCAGGTTGCTGTAAGCTGTGACACCATAGCACTCTACCAAGGGCTACAAAGTGAGACTCTGTCTCCAAAGAAAAGAACTTTCTGCCCAAATTTCATTGTTTTGATAAGTAACTAAATCTTCATTAAATTAAAAAATTATTAATTTAAAAAATCATTTTATTTTCCTTAAACAAAGAATTTCTAATGTCCTGTTTGCATATTTAATACAATTATGTTCTATAGTTTAGAGTTTTAAAAAATTTGAACAGATCACTTTGAAAATTTTCTTTCTCTCTCTCTCCTTTAAAAAACTTTTTTCTTTTTAAAGATAGTGTCTCACTCTGTTGCCCTGGGTAGACTGCCTTGCTGTCAGACCTCACAGCAACCTCAAACTCCTGGGATCACTCAAGTGATACTCTTATCTCAGCCTCCCAAGTAGTTGGGACTACAGGTGCCTGTCACAGTGCCCAGCTCTGAAAATTTTCTGTTTCTTCTTTTTCTTTTCAGCTTTTTTTCTGCTCTGAATTCCATTTTGATATTTTCTATCACAGTCTATACTAATAGTTAGTCTCAGTGACATAAGGGATTAAAAAAATGTGATAATGTTCAGTGGGTACAAAATGTGACGTCTTTATTTAAAAAGATACTTTTTTTTTAAAATGTGAAAACACATTTATTTTCATACATGTTTTTAAAAAGGTTGCTTTCCCCTAAAATATTAAAAATTATGTATATTAAATTAAAAGAAAATACAAATTCTAAATGAGTGAATTTCAAAACTTTAAATCAGGCTGGGCATGGTGGCTCATGTCTGTAATCCCAGCAATGCGAGAGGGTGAGATGGGAGGATTGCTTGAGGCCTGGAATTTAAGACCAAACTCAGCAACACAGCAATACCCTGTGTCCAAAAAAAAACTAAAGTAAAAATCTAAAACAAAACAAACAAGCTCCCATAACCGGGCGTTGTGGCGGGTGCCTGTAGTCCCAGTTACTCAGGAGGCTGAGACAAGAGAATCGCCTAAGCCCAGGAGCTGGAGGTTGCTGTGAGCTGTGAAGCAACAGCACTCTACTGAGGGCGACAAAGTGAGAATCTGTCTCTACAAAAAACAAAACAAAACAAACAAGCTCTCCACCAAAATCTTTACATCTAACTTGTTTAAATAAAGCTGAAAATGGTTAACTTTTTGCAATTTTATTAAATCTTACTATTTACATAAAATGATTTCCAATTCAGGCATTCAATGTCCATTTCTAGTTGTGAATAGAAAGCACTATCACATTTCACATATATAATGTCCAGACACACACATATACAAATAAGAATATATGAATTGCTTACTATTAAAATTTTTCTTAGCTGGCATACATATTTGTTAGTCTTTTTATATTTTCCAGTAGTTCTAACATTTCTTTCTTTCCTTTTTAATTTTTTTTTTTTTTTTTGATACAGAATCTCAGTGGCCCTGGGGTTGAGTACCCTGGAGTCATAGCTCACAGTAACCTCAAACTCTTGGCTCAAGTGATCCTTTTGCCTCAGCCTCCTGAGTAGCTGGGACTATAGGCACCTGCCACAATGCCTGGATAGTTTTTTTTTTTTTCTTTTCTATCTGTAGAGATGAGGTCTCGCTTTGCTCAGGTTGGTCTCGAATTTCTGAGTTCAAGCCCGTCCTAACCATTCTTAAACTAATAGGACTTGTTGTTCTTTCTCTGGCCCCAGTGGCTCTGATTTTTCCGCCTTTTGACATCTAACAGTATTGTGAATACTGTACCTATTCATGAGTACAGTACTCATGTACTTCTGGAACCACACATTGGAACACAGAGGAGAAGGCCAGAAACTGTCTCTCAGCACTATTGGG
Source organism: Arctocebus calabarensis (assembly GCA_963573935.1). NCBI lineage: Eukaryota > Metazoa > Chordata > Mammalia > Primates > Lorisidae > Arctocebus > Arctocebus calabarensis. The sequence goes on from CAUYON010099635.1 coordinate 28,809, forward strand.
GAAAGATATAATAATGTAATGCTCATAATGCAAGACCCTACTGTACTTCTGCTGTCTAAGAGGAAGGACGTGACACATTAGTTTTGCCTCTTCTCCTACCTAACAGGGTCACTCTTCCTCATACTCTAAAGTGATTGAATTGCTGACATCAGGACATTCACATGCATTCACCTTCTGTCTTAAGAACATTGAACAAGAAATATGGAGTATTTTCTAGGGGATTAGCACAGTATCATCAAAAAAGTGGTTGTTTCGGACTATAAGTAATAAATAAAAGAAAAAGAAAAAAATCTGCTAAGGAAGGGAGTAGATTAGAAAAAAGAAAGAGGGGGTGGCGCCTGTGACTCAAAGGAGTAGGGCGCTGGCCCCATGTACTAGAGGTGGCGGGTTCAAACCCAGCCCCACCCAAAAACTGTTAAAAAAAAAAATTACAGAGATTCCAGGTCATGCTGTACCAACAACACCAGGCCCTCCCAAATCCTACCCACTCTTTAATTACTTTTTTGTAAATGAGTTTGTGATATGCAGGGGCTCTTTAGAGCAGGCTCAACCAGAGCCTCTCTCATCTGGCCTCCTTGGGAGCTTATGTACTTCCTAAGTTGAAGGGATGCATGATTACTGACTCCTTATCCTTGTGCAAGGTAACCTTGTACTGCAGGCTCTATTCAGGTACCAATCCCTGACCTAGGGGTTGATAGCCTGGGACTGGTACTGATTTAAAACAGAGAGAGGCTGCATTATACACACATGTCTAAGAATGAAATCTCCAAGGGCTACTGCTCTGTTCTCCAGTTTGTATGAAATCTTAACAGTGTTCACAAATGAAATCCTTGTTCCTCCAGAATTGTATCACACATTCTTGTTTTAAAATCTTTATTAGTAAAAAAGAACTCAATAATCATAGTAATAATTTCTACCATTTGTGGGCGGCGCCTGTAGCTCAGTGGGTAGGGCACTGGCCCCACATACCAAGGGTGGTGGGTTTGAACCCAGCCCCAGCCAAACTGCAACAAAAAATAGCCAGGCATTGTGGCAGGTGCCTGTAATCCCAGCTACTCGGGAGGCGGAGGCAAGAGAATCGCCTAAGCCCAGGAGTTGGAGGTTGCTGTGAGCTGTGATGTCACCGCACTCTACCAAGGGTGATAAAGTGAGACTCTGTCTCTAAAAATAGTAATAATAATTTCTACCATTTGTAATTTTTTTTAATTAGCAAAGCATTTTCTTGTATTATCCTCTTATCTATCTTGTGAGATGGCATTTTATGGGAGAAGAAACAAACTCAGAGACAGTCAGTGACTTCTCTGAGAGCAGAGCTGAAACTTGAACTAAGATCTTTCTTATGCTGCACAGCTATCCCATCATTAGGCCATAAACCTTAAACTCCCTTTATCAATATTTCAGTACTTTATCCTCTTTAAACCCACTATTTCTGCTTAGCCAGAGGTACTTCCTCCCTCCCTTCCTTCGTTCATTCCTTCCTTTCTTTTCTGAGACAGAGTCTTACTCTGTCACCCTGGGTTAGAGTGCTGTCACGTCATGGCTCACAGCAACCTCAGACTCCTGGTGTCAAGCAATCCTCTTGCCTTAGCCTCCAATTAGCAAGGACTACAGGCACCTAACTATAATACCACACTAATTTTTCTATTTTTAGTAGAGATGGGGGTCTCACTCTTGCTTAGGCTGGTCTCCAACTCCTCAGCTCAAGCAGTCCACCCACCTAGGCCTCCAGGAATGCTAGGATTACAGGCTTGAGCCACCTTGCCCAGCCCAGAGTGACTTTTTTTTTTTTTTGCCGGGGCCAGGTTTGAACCCATCACCTCCGGTATATGGGGCTGGCGCCCTACTCCTTGAGCCACAGGTGCAGCCCTCAGAGTGACTTTCTTTTCTTTCTTTCTTTCCATTGTTTTAAAAAAATGTTCTTGTTCTGGGAGCCCAGAGTGATTTTCGTATAAGTCCCAAATCCATAGATTAAGAAGCATCAGACCTTCCCCCGTAACTGGGGGAAATCTCTCTCAGTGATTTTGTTAGGCAGAACTGCCTAATCTCTTCCATCCTGGCCTGCAGAGTTCATTACAGTAACTCTGGCTAATATGTGTATAAAGAGGTGTTTGATGAATTACTGTCTTACTTGTAAAATGATGGTCTGGGCCTATATGGGCAGACCCAAAGTCAGTTTGTGTTGAGGCGTGTAAGTTTGATTGACCTAGCTACCGAAAAATGAGAAAATCGAGGACAGTATAGTGGATTTTGATAGCACTGAATTTATCAGATTAGGGGCTGTTCTTTATTCTGAGATTATGCCCTTATTTTTCAGTAATGGTGGAGGCAGATGGTTTTAAAATATCCTTTCTTTCTTGGGTGGCGCCTGTGGCTCAGTGAGTAGGATGCCAGCCCCATATACTGAGGGTGGTGGGTTTGAACCCAGCCCCAGCCAAACTGTAACAACAACAACAACAACAACAAGAATAGCCGGGCATTGTGGCAGGCGCCTGTAGTCCCAGCTACTCGAGAGGCTGAGGCCAGAGAATTGCCTAAGCTCAAGAGTTTGAGATTGCTGTGAGCTATGACACCACAGCACTCTACTGAGGGTGACACAGTGAGACTCTGTCTCTAAAAAAAATAATAATAAAATAAAATAAAGTATCATTTCTTTCATAAAAACAATGTCAGTATTGGTAGTTTAATAGTTTGACACTTTGTCACTTGACAAAGTAACACTTTGTGTTAAGTAACACTTAATAGTTTGACAGTTTGTCACTTGACAAAGTAACAAAGTGGCAACTTTATGTCTTTCCCCAAAATGTGTTAGGAGGTTTTAGTGGTCTTACAATTCCAGACATCTGGAAACCACTGGTTTAGGAGATAATGTAGTATCTTCTGACTCCCAGGAATATCACCAACGTTGTTCTATGGCCTCAGTGAGCTGACAGCTAACTGAAATAGGTTCTCCAAATGTCATTGGATTAAAATGTTAACCTCAGCCCAATACATAGCTCTGGCACATAAGCGCCACCAATTTCTCCCAAATGACTTATGAAAATAGTGACAGAGCAAAGTAACCTGATGTATACAAACACCTTCCAATTATACAGGTTGTTTACAATTTGAATAGAGGACTCCAAACAAGCTAATGTCGTAAAGGTAGTATTTTGTGTTGAGAACATGAGCTCTGGAGTCAGATAACCAAGGATCAAGTCCCAGCTCTATTTCTTGCCATGTCACATCTGCTAAACAAATTATTTATCTTAAGTCTTCATTTCCTCATCTTTAAAGTGGAAATAATACTAATGGTGCTAACTCTAGAAGGCTGTTCTGAGGATGAAATGAAACATGTATAAAGTACTTAGTGTAGGATCTGGTGTTTAGCCTTTGGTATGCATTTATCATAAACATGGAAAAAAGCAATAGGACTATTGGGGGAAAATTTTGAGGTCCATTATGGGATGGACAAAGCAATAGGATTTGGAAAAGTTTAAATATGTTTTTAATAGTCATCTAAAAAGAGAAAAGGGAATGGTTTAATTGGGTTTTGGTCAGGGTTACAAAGCAGCAAGAAAATCATTGGGACTTAAAAAGGAGGTAACAAAAAATGAAAAGGGGGTGGTGCCTATGGCTCAAAGGAGTAGGGCATCCCCCATATACCGGAGGTGGTGGGTTCAAACCCAGCCCCGACCAAAAAATGCAAAAAAAAAAAAAAAAAAAAAAAAAAGAAAGAAAAGACTAACAGTCTTTATGTGACACTGGGCTCTGGAGGAAAAAGCCTGGGAAAAGGAGCTTTGTTACATTAGGGATGGGTCAGACTCCTGACCAGCAAAGCATCAGTGGTCTGTATAGGAAACCTATCTTTTTTGTTTTTTGTACCAGAAGCTCAGTAACAAAAAGTTTCCTTCAAAAGCTTGGTTTAAAAATGTGCTAACTAGTTTTCAATTGTGTTCGCAGCCGCCGCCGCGCCGCCGTCGCTGTCTAACGCCAGCGCCGCCTCTAGCTCACCGAGCTCCAGCCGAAGGAGAAGGCGGGTAAATAAGGAGGTCTTTATACCATGGCTCGTACAAAGCAGACTGCCCGTAAATCCACCGGTGGTAAAGCACCCAGGAAGCAACTGGCTACAAAAGCCGCTCGTAAGAGTGCGCCCTCTACTGGAGGGGTGAAGAAACCTCATCGCTACAGGTATTAAAACAGAAAAGGGAGAAAATGGGACAAAGTTTCCTGTAGTAGCCATATTATTTAGCATAACAAGAAAACTTTTTACTTTAGGAAAACTGGTGTTTTTTATCCTTTTGAGTATTTACTGCTATTTGAAAAAATATATTTGCGTTCATTTATATGTACAATTTTGAAGACATAATCTTATCTAGAAGTCTATGGAGATCTAATATATCACTGATGATATTGATGGGGATAGATTGACGCTTTGGTTTGCAGTTAAGTTAGTAATTTTTAAAAATTGCGAAGTGTCCTCGGCGCCGGTGGCTTAGTGGGTAAGGCGCCAGCCACAAACACCAGGTCTGGTGGGTTCGAACCCAGCCCGGGCCCGCTAAACAACAGTGACAACGGCAACAAAAAAATAGCCGGGCGTTGTGGCGGGGCCCCTGTAGTCCCACCTATTTGAGAGGCTGAGGCAAGACAATCGTTTAAGCCAGCGGTTCTCAACCTTCCTAATGCCATGACCCTTTTACGGTTCCTGTGGGTCGCGATCCACAGGTTGACAACCGTTGGCTTAAGCGCAAGAGTTTGAGGTTGCTGCGAGCTGTCACACCACGGCACTCTACTAAGGACGAAATCGTGAGACTCGTGTCTCAAAAAAGGGGGGGGGGAGAGGGTTATTTTTAAAATACAATTTTGAGGATGTAATTCCTAGGTTTTGGTTAAAAAGATAATAAAGACTGGGCGTTTTGTTTCAGTATTGTTCCCATTGCTTTTATTTGGTTTGTTTCCATCTGAATGACCTCTTGATTTTGAACTACCTGAGCAGTGTTAAGAGAATCTGCCATTAGAGGGCAGAAGTTGTCCACACTTAGCCTGTGCAGATTTCACAACCTGAAATAAAAGCCCATACAGGGTGTCCCAAAATTTGCCCATAAGGTCACAGTGCATGGAGAAAATGGGAACTGTGGCAAAATATACCTTTATTTACAAAATACTTATTACAGAATTTTACAAAATGATCTCCAAGTGTTGGCCATGGCTACCTTGGTAATTAAAAATTAGAGGTAAGTTTCAAATTTAATAATTCATGAGGGATGAACAGTAGTCAACTAGCAAAAGTATTCTGGGAAATTGAACATAATTCCCACAAGGACATTTTTTAATGACGTTCTTAGAATTGTGTTGGTCTTTAAGAGCTATTAAAAATTGAGAGTGTGTGCGGGAAGAAGGAAAATGGTGCTATATTGACAATAGTCAACTTTTTTTTTTTTTTAATATTCCATCCAATATTTATTTTTAAAATGTTTCAATCAGACAATAGTCAACTTCTTTATTAGCGGTTGTAATTCTTAACAAAAGTTGCATTTTTATATGTGTATATATGTACAAGTTTAAAAATAGGGTTTTGATAACTTCTTGCTAAGAATCTAATTTCATTCTTTTTGCTTTAAAAGGTATGTTACTCCTATTAGACTTGAATGTTCACTTTATAAATTGATCAATGAAATTTAATACTGAAACAGAAGAATAGGTGGATTTTTTTTTAATTACTGCATTTCTTTAAAGCTGACCGCTTATCCTTTTGTGTTATGTATTTAAAATAAGTTTCTTTAATTTTTTTTTTAAAGGCCTGGTACTGTAGCACTCCGTGAAATAAGACGTTATCAGAAGTCCACTGAACTTCTGATTCGCAAACTTCCTTTCCAGCGTCTGGTGCGAGAAATTGCTCAGGACTTTAAGACAGATCTGCGCTTCCAGAGTGCAGCT
>CAUYON010099638.1:0-35109 GCA_963573935.1 Arctocebus calabarensis
AGAAAGGAAGGAAGGAAGGAAGGAAGGAAGGAAGGAAGAAAGAAAGAAAGAAAGAAAGAAAGAAAGAAAGAAAGAAAGAAAGAAAGAAAGAAAGAAAGAAAGAAAGAAAGAAAGAAAGAAAGAAACAAAGAAAGAAAGAAAGGAAGGAAGAGAAAGAAAGAGAGAGAAAGTGACTAGGGGTGGGGAGAAGGTTGCTGCCTAGGGAATGAGGTCAGGGAGGTCTCGGAGGAGGAGCGTCTAAGCTGAGAGCTGAGGGGCAGAAAATGGATCTGCCCACTCTCTCTTCCCCTCCTCTTCCTCAATCTGTTAACCAGGGAAAAGCCATACTTTCCCCCATCTCCTTTCCCTCATCCCGTCATTCTCCCTCCCTCCCTCTCTCCCCACCTACCTCTTTTCCCTCCCCTTTTCTTTTGTCTTCAGCCTTACCCCAGAGATATGAGGCCTCTGCCTTCCTGGGGTTCTTAGAAAACAGTTGCAAAAAGCAGAAGGAAACATTACAGGCAGGCCCTCAGCAGGAGGGAGGGTGCAGATTACAGTGTCTGGTCCTGGTGGCTGGCCCTGTAATTATCACTGCGTTTCAGGTGGACAGGGACCCTAGGACATGCCCCTGCCAGGCCCAGGCATTCTGTCCTCAACCAGCCCCTTCACAGTCCTCTACCTCAAACATAGGGAGGGGTGCATCCCCGAGACCTTGCCTTCAGCCCAGCCTTCAAGGCCTGATGACAGTCAAGCCAGAGAGCATGCCCTCAAACACAAGCCCTGCTGGGTGCAGAGGATGGGACTAAGGCCCCAAGAGGAGACGATGCAGCTCCAGGATCCTTAGTAAGAGTCGGACCTAGGATGCTGTCCAGACCCCAGACTGCCTCATCTTCCTATCTAGGACTTTGGGTCAAGTGGCAGTTCAAGATTTCAGCTCTCTCTGCCTGAGGCAGAAAAGAAAAGGCTGTGTGCTGTCTGATGCCATGTTATACAGGCAGGGCAGAGGAAGATTGCTGCTGGATGCTGGCTTCCAAAAGGCCAGGGAAAACTCTTTCTTAATTGAGAGTGACCCTAACCTTACACGTCTGGGAGAGTGGAGATGGCTGAGGACAGTCCTGCCTCACTGGGGGAACTGCTCAACCAGTTAATGGATCAAAGGCTCCAGGGGACAATCAAAACCATGGGCCACCTTGTCAGCCCCACCCTGGAGGCCCAGAATTTGAGAAATGAAATCCTTTTTGTTCTCTAAGAAAGGAGATTTCAGTGTCAGCCTCCTAGGTCACCTGTCTATACAGAAACAGATCTGGCTCTCCTTAGCTGTCACATGCCATGCATGGCTGTGGCCTCCAGCACCTGAGTCATCTGTGACTCATCACCCTCTGACCTCAGTCTGAAGAAGGCCAGGCTGAGCAGACTTGGCTCTGGGATGGGATGAGGCCTGGTACAGACCTGTTCCTCCCCCCTCCCCACACTGACACATAGGAATATTCAAACACCTTGGAGAGGATACCCCGGTGAACACAAATCTGAGTACGGAGGACCCAGAGAGGCTGAACCGGACCCCCAGTCCATGCCCAAACACACACACACACACACACACTCTCGCTCTCTCTCCTTCATGGTGCCTTCCCACTCACATGGGTGCTGGGTGGCCTCATATCCCCCAGGGTCTCCATGAGCCCAGAGCACCTGTCTGAGATTTAGGCTCTTCTGTTAATTCCTTGCATACACCACACAATATCCACCACCACCCTTCCCTTTCTGGGCCTCTGTTTCCTCCTCTGATCAAGACTCACAAGTCTACAAGATCACATTTAGCCCTCAATCTAAGGAGGAACATTAATAAGGTGATTATAAATTTCTGGTCAATGAATGAAGGGTGGTAGGAGGGTAATGAGGGGCACAGTGGAACAGAAGTGGAAAGGAAGACCTGGTACCTTTCAGACCATGCCACCCCCTCTGGCTATAGGCAAACACTACAAAGGGGATGATAATGTCCTGAAAGACTTCCAAAACCAGTAGATTGTGCCTCCACAGTCCTACTAAAGCCCTTGGTTTTTTACAGAAAAGACAAGAATGTGAACTTGTCCAGGGCTCCTCCTTTGCCTGAAGTCCCTAAAGACAGGCTATCTTGAGGACAGGGCTATTCTTTTACTCAGATTTTCTCACTGCTCAAGAGCTTTTAATCCCACCTTTTCCACCCACATCTTCCCCTCTCTTGAGTAGCATTACCCAACTCCAGGGCCAGTTCCCCTTTCAGCCTGTATTTCCCTCTGCAACACGGACCCCAGGATGACAGCACCCATAGAGAGAGACGCACGTAGTACGAAATAATCTGAATAGCAATCAAGTCTTTCCCATCTTCTGCCTGTTTTATCCTCAGATAATCCTGTGGTAGTGTGGGTTACACCTGGATCTCATTCCTAAGCAGAAAGACAGGGAGGGCAGTGTGGTCCAGAAATCGGAGATTTGGCAGAAATCACACAACTGAGGGTCATCAACCCCTCACTCTTTTCCATCCTTTTCCACCTACCTGGAGCCCAGATTGCCTAGCAAGGCCTGACTACCCCACCTCCCAGAAAGGGGTTAAATAGCATCAAGAATGCCAGGGTGGAGGGCAGTTGGGAAAGCTACGAGGGAACCGTGTTCCTCCACTTGGCTGGAGCTTCAGTTTCCCAATCCAGTATTATTTCTGTGGGGCAGAGCCCAGCCGGAGGCAGCCGGGCTGACTGAGCAGCACCCGGCTGTGGATCCCAGAGCCTCCTCCTCCAGTTGGTGTGGCCCAGGGAGCCACGCTAGCTCCGGGGGGCTCTCAACTGGGAGGGACCTTGTGGGGAGACAGAGAAAGAAGACCGGTTACTGCTTAGGAGAGCAAAGAGGAGCCCAGCCCAGGGCATGGGCTGTTCGCGGGTCTCTTATTCATGGCATGAAGGAACAGCAGAAGCCAGTTCAGGGTATCCAGTTGTCACTGTAACCCTCCTGACACAGCTTCTAAGATGTTGTCTTCCTTACTTTTTTATTTTACTATAACACATGTGAAAGATACATGCTAAATTATGACTCAGAATACATATACGTACACACCCCCGACAAGTTTCAAAAAATGATACTTACCCTTACGGTGCAAGGCTGTTTGAATATTTTCTACTTTATTTTCCTCTGGGTTTTTTTGTTTTGTTTTGTTTTGTTTTTTTGAGACAGAGTCTTGCTCTGTCACCCTGGTTAGAGTGCAGTGAATCTCACACTGGTTAGAGTGCAGTGAATCATAAGAGCTCACTGCAACCTCGTCTCCTGGACTCAAGCAGTCCTCCTGCCTCAGCCTCCTAGGTAACAAGGACTACGGGCACCTGCCATAAGGCCCAGCTAATTTTTTTGCTTGCCTTCCTTCCTTTCTTTCTTCTTCTCTTTCTTTCTTTCCTTTCTTTCAGAGACAAGTTAGTGCTCTTACTCAGACTGGTTCTGAACTCAGCATCCTCCCACCTTGACCCCCCAGAATGCCGTCCCTATTCTCCTCCACATTTAAGAAAAAGATTAATGCTGATTGCAAACTGCTAAACTGACTTCATGACCCACTGATATACATAGATCACAACTTGCAATTCGAAAAACACTCCAATCTCAGCAGGCTAGATATATTGCCATTGTACAGATGGGAACACTGAGGCCCAGAAAGGAAGCAGGAGTTGCCCAAGGTCACAGGGCTGGTCAGTAACAGAGATCAAGCCAGAGCACAGGGATTTTGGCTCCCAGGGAAGTATTTCCACTGTAAGTTTCCAGAGCCTGAGGGACTTCTTGCGATAGCTGCCTGCTGAGGGCGAGAATCACCACTGATGGATCATCGGGAAAGGTGAGATGGATGTTTGTTGGCCAGAAGGCTCCCCTAGGGCTTCCACAGGTCACTGCACTAAAAGTCATGTTAAGACTACAGAAAAGGTCTGTCTCGAGGGTCAGCATCCAGGTCCTCCGGAGTATGATGTACAAACTCAGTCCAAAGGAGGCTCCCAGAATGAGTGAGGGAGAGCCTGCAGATCTCTGCTGCAGGCTGAAATTGAGGACATATCCAGAACAGGCAGGGCCTATATGCCACATCTACATAGGATCCAGTGACAAGAGTGGGGATGAAAGAGGGGTGGGCAGCATCAAAGCACCTGAGAATTCACCAGTCCAGCTCCAGGAAGGGTTGCCAGATAAGTACAGGATACTCAGCTGAATATGAGCATTTTAGATAAACAATGAAAATTTAACTGGTCACCCTGTATTTTTATTTGCTGTATCTAGCAACCCAGTAGGCCTGAGGCCCACTTAGGACAGACAGACAGCAGGAGGTCAGACTGAGGAAGAGCTTCCTGTCCAGGTGCCTGGTATCAATCCAGAGTGTGGATGGGGCAGAAATGAGGGCGTCTGGGACCCCTCCTGCCCCAAATAGACAGTCCTTGGACCACGGATACCCCTAGCTCAAGTAGCTGTCCCTGGACCTCTGACCCCCCAGGGAGAGAGAAAGTGTCATCTGGGCTGGAAAGGGGAGAGGTAGCCTTTGAAATTGGCATGTAATGGTGGGAGGGGGAGCGGATGGCATTCTCTGCCCCTTCCCGGCAACCACACCAGACCCTTCAAGATAAGTCGGTCTTTAGGGAAACTTCCTGTTAGGCAAACGCCAACGGCTGGCACACCACTGGCTTCTGGGGGCTGGGGCTGGGAAAGGGGCAGTTTCTCTGAAGTCTTGGGGCCTAGGGTAGGGTTTTACCAGCAGAGAGCCAAGCTCTTCCCCCACACACCCCTATCTCTTCTGCCCTCCTTCCCCCCTGAACCCCACCTCCCACCACCACCCTACACACAAACACACCACTTTGGGGTTTTTAATGAAACTGCCAAAGTCAGGTAGTGCCAAGGGACTGAGTGGGGTGACCACAGCCAGAAGGAAAGGGGATGAGACCTGCTGGCTTTAATAAAAAAGCATTCCCTGAGTTCTCACAGCCTTTGTGGGCAAAATGTCCCCTTCCCCAGTCCCAGGAAGGGGTGTTAAGTACTAGAACTGGACTAGGGCGGGGGGGGGGGCAGGGGGGCACAGAGCAATGTTGGGGATGTAGCTGGGAGTCAAGCCTGGGGCCACATCCTGGTAGGGACTAATTATAGGGCTGGGATTCCGTGCCCCAGCCTTGCCTGTACCTCATTACTGAGAGAAAAGTCATTTCCATTTCTACATTGGCTGTTGCCACACAAAGGGAATAACCATCTAAAATGCTAAGCTTTTTGTAGTGGGGTGGCAGCGGAGTCTGTAGATCAGCCCCAAGGAAACAAGTCCAAAGTTTTACCCTCATCTTCAGGGAGCACACAGGCTAATGAGAGGGAATCTGAGCCTAGCCTTGGGGACCCTGTCAGAGTGAGGTGACTAATGTGCGTTCATTCATTCAGCAGTAGCATATTTATTTAGCCCCTCTTAAGTGGCAGTCACTTTATGTTCATTATTTAACTTAATCCACATCAACACCTGAGAGGAAAGTGTTTCCACTCCCAGGGAGGCTCAGAGAGGGTGAACAATATGCCCAATGTCACAGAGCCAGAAAACTCTACTGATGCCAAAAGTAGAACTCAGCTCTGTCCAGTTGCCAATCCTCTCTTCCCACCCTGTGCCCAGTCACAAGGACAGCAGCTAACCTTTACTGGGCCCTGACAGCCTTTCAGTCACCATCCTAGGCCCATCCACATTTCCCTGAGCATCAGTGCTCTCATCTCTAGAATGGGGATACTACTGCCTACGTCTGATATTGAAAGAATGATGCAATTTTATGTACACAAAACACTCTGAAATTAATACCATGGTGCGTATTTTACAGATGACAACTGAGATTAAGAAACGTAATTTTGTCCTAAGACATAATTTAGAAGTTGTCAAGATTGAGGCTCTTTTGGGCTTGGGTTTTGGACCTCAGGGCTTAGTATTAGCAGCCAGGTGCTCACTTTGGCAACACGTATACTAAAATTGGAACAATACAGAGATTCACAGGGCCCCTGTGCCAGGATGACACACACATTTGTGAAGGATTCCATATTCAAAAAAAAAAAAAAATTAGCAGCCGGGATTTGAACCTAGGCTGGACCAGGCCAGAAATGACCCAGTGTTACATATTCTGGGCAGCCAGATAGAAAGTTATTAATAGCCATGAAGTGTTTATTGCTGAACAGTCACCAGCTCCCAGAGGGCAGCTTGGGGTCACAGAGCTGCAGCCAGGTCAGCCCCTCACCCCTCAGCCCCATGGGGGCTGGTCCTGAGAAGCTGACTCTCCCAGATGGGCCTCACCCTGCCCCTGGGAATACTTACCCAACCAGGCGGCTGCCCCGTGACTAGGAACAGTGACCCCTGTCACACTTGTGTGTGTGCAAGCTCATGTGGATGTGCTCGTGCGGAAGAGACTCTGTAACAGCCAGGCTAACTGCTCCAGGAAAGAGCATGCCTCAGGAGGGCGTGTGCTGGGGACAGGCCTTTCCCCACAACTCTCAGCCTCAAGCCTCACCATCCTCTCTCTTTCTCAAGCTGGCAGCTGGGAGGGGAACCCCTGGGGAGGGAATAGGGGAGCCTTATTAATAGGGTAGGGATGGAGATGCCTTTAGAAGCCAAAAGCAAAGAGATAAGCAAATACCTGAATATTTCCCCAGAAGACATCTTCGGCTGCCTTACCAGGAAACTGCAGACCCCAGCTCTCAAAGTCCCAGAGAAAGTCTTCTTCTCCCAGGCCCTAGTCCCAGAAGCTCTTCCTCATACTCATACGGCAAACCTTTTTGCCCAAAGATCCCAGAACAAGCATCCTGAGGGAGCTTCTGAGCCCTAAGGGCCTCCACAGTAAGCCTCTCAAATCAAAGCTGGGCCCCCAAAGTGCTTTGCCCAGAACACAGCTGTGTGTATAAGGGTGGACATAAGGCCTCTTCCACCAGACCGGAGACTCCTAGTGTATTTGGGGGAATGTAAGAGAAGATTGGCCTTGTGTTCTGGTCCTGTTCATTTGCTCATTAATTCCACAAATACAAGTCAGGCAAGTCCACCTTGTGCCTGTCCTTGGGCTCAGAGCTGTGGGCTCACCTCCTACCAGGACAGCCCTCTCCACACCATCCTTTTTCTTCAGTCCACTACCTTTATTTCACTCCTGGGTTCCAGAACTAAACCAGCTTTAGTTTGCCTCACCCTCATCAGGAATGTAAGGATATATACTTCAAACATGAGTATAACAGCCAGACAGACTATTTCAGTTTTTTTTTAAGTGAGAAAAAGAAAAACAGCCAAAATGTACTAAAGGAGAAGCTCAGAGAGAAAAAGGCATTGATGAAAGCACTGGAATAACAACGTAATTATAATGACTGTTCTGACCCTGCATACCTGTCACTGCACAAGGTACTTTCACGTGACGACATCACTTCATACCCTCAAACTCCATCATGTAGCTATTATTGTGCCCATTTGAGAGATGAGAAGGTTGAGGCCCAGGGAAGTAATCTGTCCAGTGGTAGAACCAAAAATCCAACCTAGACCTACCAGAAGTCTTCGTGGGTCTTAGGGCAGCCCAGATAGGGCTCTGCAGAGGCCCCAGGCAGAGACTCGAAGGAGAGGTCCTTATGGGATGGTCTCACAGGCCCTCACCCCGCCTTCTAAAGGACTTTCAGTCCCAGAATGGGTGGACTAGCTACAAACATGGAGTGGGAGCATAGGTTTCCTGCAGGAAGTCTGAGGAGGCGACAAATGAGGTTCTTAACCCAGCAGAGGGGTCAGGAGGAGCCCCTGGAAAGCGGCTGATGTTGGCTGGCATCTATCCCACTTGGAGCAAGATCCAGGGACGGTCAAGGGTGTGTGGAGAAACATCATGCATGGTTCCTGACAAGTGAAGAAGCCCTTTGGGGCTTTGAATGCATATGGGGAGCAGAGGGAAGGATGAGGTCAGAAGCCCCAAAAGTGCTCATCTAGCACCAATATCTGGCAACTGGTTTCCATCTAATCGACAAAGACATGTCTGATGGAGGGGTTCTATCTCTTTCTTTAGATTAGAAACTCTGTGAGGGCAGGGGCCATCTCACCCCTGAGACTAGGAGCTCCCTGAGGGCAGTCCTTATAGTTCCCTCATGAAGAAAATAATTCCCCAAAGGCAAATGCACAAGCTAGCCTTTGAAAATCTTTTTTAGATCCCTCTCTTGTTCTGGGAATGGGGGATCTAAAATTAGTCCCTACCAGGATGGGGCCCAGGCCCAGCCTTGCTTCCACAGGCACCCGAGCCTGACGAGCCCCTTCCTTTAAACCACTGTTCCCTTGGTTCTAGCTCTTCCTCCTTCCAAGTCACCCCTTCGATCCCCTCCTCAGCAGATGTTTGGCCAAGCCCAGTCTTTGCCTTGTATTTTCCTTTTCAGGCAGATTATAAATATTTACTGATTCCTTCCCTGCCCGGCCCTGTTCCCCATGTCCTGATGGATGTAGCTGAACTGTCTCTCTTCCAGCAATTCTGAAGCTAACCTGGTGGGGCTTTCCAAGGGTCATCTTGTCCATCCCCCATCGCTAGGCTGGCTTATGCTAAAGCCACTCCTAGTAAACGAGAGACCATCCTATGCCAGGGCAGAGCACACATGGCTGTCTTTGATAAGTGCTGGGGATGAAAAGGGGAAGGAAGAAAAGGATTCCACAGACTTTTCCTCCAAAGTCCTTGTGCTTCTCTCTCTGTCAGTTCTTCTAATCCTCCATCCTCTCTTCCTCAAGCTGTAGACGTTGCCCGCTTTTTCTTAGTGAGACCTCAATAGAATTGAGTCTCTCTTCCCACTCTAGAAATGAAGATGCTACTTTGTCTGGCCTAAATCAGCCCTTCCCCAAGTCTTCCCACCAAACTTACAAGAGCAGACCTCCAGTCTCTGATTCTTTTATAAACATGCCCAGTCTTCCTTCTTTAAACCTCCCTCCACTCTCTGAGACCTTCATGATTACAATAAAACCTTGTGTATGGAAAGTGACTAAAGTTGAATGGTTTAGTTATCACCATTTAACAACCTCCCCAAGACTCAGTAGCTTTAAATAGCAACAGCCCATACGTTTGCTTATAACTTGGTAAATCTGGACATAGGATGGCTTCTCTCTACTTTATAGGTTATTGGCTAGAGTGGCTCAAATGGCACTGAAGAATCCAAAATGACCTCACTCATATTTGGTCCCTCAGCTTGAGGTGGTTCAAACAGCTGGGGAATGGCTGAACCCCCTCTTTCTCTCTCCCTGTCTCCCTTCCCCCCTCTCTCCCTCCATGGCCTCTCTCCAGCAGGGTCGTTGGACTTCCTTACAGCATGGCAGCTGCCTTCCAAGAGGACAAAAATGGCACTACTTAGGTGTAGTCTCTTAAGGACTACACATAAAAGTTCCAGAATATCTCTTTGGCCACATTCTTAGGCAAAGCTGGTCATAACGCCAGTCTAAATTCAAAAGGAGGAAACATAAATTCTACTTCTTGTTGGGAGGAACAGCATGTGGGCACAGGGATGGGAAGAACTTTTGGCATCTATATTTGCACACTATCCACCACAATGATCCTAACATGAGAAACTGATCCAGAATCACCAAGGTGTTGACGGGAGAACAGTAAACTGGCGGTTTCCCTGGAGAAGCAAGAACTTAAACATATTTGAGGGCTTTGACCAAAGTAGGTAGCTCTTTTGGGAGAGAGGAAAGAGTCTCAAGCAAGGCAGAGCTTGAGTAAAATAGCTACATCACAGGTGTGACTCCCAGACAAGGGTGTGAGTCCCACAGAGGGAAGGCAGGGTAGGTCTTGATTAGGCCTTCTCTGGCCCTTAAGAGATCCTTGAGAAAGGCTCCAGGGGGATATCAGATCTTATACAATTGGGGGATGTGGCATTTTCGTTTTCTCCTTATTTTCTCCATGGTCTATTTCAAGACCGTTTCTCTCATTCGAGGCTATGTGTTGCAATCTCTTGCATGCTTAGGTTTCGGATCTTCCACTGACAAGCTCCAGCCCCTGGAGACAGCGCTTGCCTTGCCTTGCCTTACCACACTTGGGGAAGTCTGGATTTCGGCCCTGGGTTTGGCCACCATTATATCCTCCCCCTGTCCCACTTTTCTTCTCCCTGTTTGCATTCAGTCTAGACGATTCATTTTTATTTGTTGATGTCCTGCCCTAGCCTGGGGCAACTGTGGTGTGATGGAAAGAGCACCAGATTCAGAGTCAGAAAAGCTGGTTTAAATTCTGGCTTGGCCATTTACTGGCTGTGCGTAAATTTGGGTAAGTTATTTACCCTCTCTGAGCCTCCTGCTTCTCATGTGTCAAGCCAGAATAATAAGTCCCGTCTCCAGGGTGGCTAAAAGGAGGAAACAATACTGCCAGTGATGAAGAAACCTCTGCTCCTAATCCCTACGGGTTGATTCTGAGTTTATCTCTCCTAGTTAAGCCCTGCTCAAGTCCCCACTTGTGCAGCAAGTCCTCCACCAATCACTCCTATAATCTTCGTAGAAACCCCATGCCTATTTCCATGGTCTTGGGATGAAGCCTTCCATCTCCAGGCCTATTTTAATATCAGTCATTTAACGAATGACTATTAGGCACATACTATGTTCCAGGCACTGTCTAGCAGCTGGAGATGCAATGAACAAAACAGGCAAAAGTCTCTGCCTTCATGGAGTTTGCATTCTGGTCCCAGGAGACAAAAAAAAAAGGAAGTAAACTTTAGGGTGGCACTGTCCAAAATGGTACCCAGTAGTCACGTGTGTATAGTGAGCACTTGAAATGTGGCTCAAGCAATTAAGATATGTGGTAAGTCTAAGGTACGCCCAGATTCAAATTAATAATTTTATATTGATTAGAGGTTGAAATGATATCTTAAAGATGTTAGGGTTAAATAAAACATGTTATTAAAATAATTTCTCTTTTTACGTTTTGAAATGACTCCTAGAAAATGTTTAATTACATACATGGCTCACTTTGTATTTCTTTTGGACAGTGCTATTCTAGAGTATAGCAGGAGGTGATAAGAGCTACAAGAAAAAAGGAGAGATCATGAAAAGGAGGAACCTAAGGATGGAGTGGGAAGGGGGGTCCATTGTAAATGCAGTGGTTAAAGTGAAGCTCACTGGGAAAGGAACAGACGTGAAGGTGAGGGAGTCAGCTCCAGAGTGCTCCAGGAGGAGAAGATAGCCTTTGCAAAGGGGCAGGAGCATGCCTGCTGCATTTGAGGAACAGTGAACCTAGTGTGGCTGGAACTGAGTGATCAAGGTGGGAGTGGTGGTGCCAGAAGTCATTGAGTACTCAGGGAGGGTGGTACAGGTCTTTTAAGGTCATTTGGCTTTTTCTCTAAGTAAAAAAAGTCTCTGGAAGGTTTTAAGCCAAAAGGTAGCACGGTTTGGCTCACATTTCAATATGCTCATACTCTGGAGCTGTGTGAGTGTCAACCAAAAGGGAGGCCAGAGGAGATTCCAGGAGGCCAGTTTAGAGGCTCTGGCAAAAATTCAGGTGGGATGACAAGAGCACCCACCTCCCAGGGCTGTTGTGGGGACTCAGCGTTACCCAGCATCGGAGCTGGCATGCATTAAGTGATTGGGAAAGGAGCATTTACTAGACTAAAAGCTCCTTAAGGGCAAAGACCTTGCCTTGAGTCCCTCAGCACGGTAGAAACCAAAGTGCCTGCACTGCCCTCAGGGCATCTCCCCTGGAGGACTGCAATAGCTTTCTACTGGCCTCTCTGCCTCCCACACTGCTGCCAGGCACGCATGGAAAAGCATGTCTGACTGGGCCACTCCCTATTTAAAGCCCTTCAGCTACCGCTCATCCCTGACAGGTCTTTGGCTCTTGGCACAGAGCTGGAGACTCCCTCAAGCTAACCCCTGACTATCTCCAGCCTCACCCCCTCACACTATCCCTTCTGCCTGGGGTGCCCCAACCCCTCACTCTTCCCCCACCCTATTCAGCCTATCTTCTACCCATCATTTGAGGGGCAGCCTGGATGCCAAAAATGTCGTGGCAAGATCTCTCCCTGCAGCCACCACCCCTAATACAATCCCCCACCCGCCAGCTACATCAGATGCCCCAGCACACTCCATGTACTTTTCTATTCGTGGATTTATAGTTCTGTGTCTCCCTACCCACTCAACCTCACGGGATCCTTGAGGAGTGGAATTGTATCTTATTCGTAACAGAATCCTATGCCACAGCATAATAGTTGGCCCAATATTTATTCAAACCATATTTATGGTTTGCAAGAATAAATGAAAGGCTAGAGGAAGTGGATCTGGAAGCATTGCTTTTCAGTGCCAAAGACACAGACAGGTTCCATCTTCCCCAGGACCAGGACAGGAAGAGAAAGCATATGCAGCAAGATGGGGCAGAGAGTCTCCCAGTGGCAACCTGTGGGTCTGCCTTTCAGAGGCTCTGGGAGCTCCAAGACTCACTAAATTACATCCTGGGGTCCAGCAGCATCCGCTTCCCACTCCCAGTGTGTTGTGTAACAATAAGACCCCCATAGCAAAGCACAGCCCTCTCCTATCTTCTAGGCAGCAAGCTTGGAGGCATGGCCATTCCTTCCTTGATCAAGGGACAGGGACCCTAATTCCTGAAGGCAGCACTTCCCACTGCAAGGGCACTTGGCTAAGGTGCTGTTTGCCCCTCCACCCATTCCCAGAGCTCTCCAAGGACCAGCCCAGCCAGAATGGAAAAACTTTACCCCAGTCCAATGAGATAGTTCATCCCATATTTATACATCAGACACCCCTTTCCCAGACTTTAGACAAATGCCATGTTCCCCAGGAGAGGTGGGAAAGGGGGCAGGAGGAAGTCTGGAAGAAGGATTCAATGGAGAAGGAGAAACCAAGAGGAGTTTTGAGATCAGAATTAAAATCTTTAATACAAAATGCTTTTTTAAGATATATCTGTATTTCTTTGCTGTTGTTTAAAAATAAATATGTACTACGGAATATCTCGAAAAACTGCACTAGAGACAAAGACGTGATGTTAATATCTTTTCCCCCCACAATTATTACGGATAAACAGTAGCACCAATAAATAAATGATAACAAATATTAAAATTAAAAAAGGAGCAAGATTTAGTATGTAGATTTCTCTATTTTTCTTGTTTTGCTTTTACATATAAAAAACAGAATAGCAATGTCTATTTCATCAGAATCACATATATACATAAACATATATATATATATATACACAAACACAAGTTGCCAAATATATATATAGTATGTAGATGTATACTGAAACCTTATTTCAGAGGAATGTGTGGTGGGGAGCCAGGGGAAAGGGGAGGGCAGAGCTGAGTGTTAGCAAAATTAAATATCTGTTCAGGACAAGCTAGTGACTATCACCGATCAGGGAGAAAGGGATTGGAAACATGATTTTTATACATAAAAACCAATATGAATAAGAGAGCGCAAGAGAGAACAAGAGATACATTTCATAAATAGTTGAAATTAAATATTAACCAAGAATACTGAAAAAACCTAGCCTTTAATTAAATTAACTGTTTTAATTTCTAATTAAAAAGGATATTAAATAAGTACCGTATACGCGTATAAAACACTTTCTCTTTTCTCTGCCACCACAGTGGGCACATGGATCCTGCCCTGTCTCTCTGTGCCTCGGGAAGGGAAGGGTTGTGGGATGGAGGAGGATTAACCACTCACACACACAGCTAGGTCTCCTGGGGGTGGGGGGACACAACTAGTGGTTTCAATGGTCTGAGGACATTAGGTCCCCCGGGCTACACCCCAGGAAGGGGAGAAGTAAGCGGACCAGGTTTGGGTCCCAGGAGGAGCTGTCTCCAGGCTGCTTCTTCCACCAACATCGCTCTTCTCTTTGCCGGGATGTCCGTCAGCGGCCTCTTGGGCATCTGGGAAGTGGGTGAGAGTAGAGGAGTGCCATGCAGGCTCCTGAATCTTCCAGACAATGCCCCCGGGGGCAAGATGCCCACGCAACATGTGGAGAGGATCTCCAAAGCACAGCAATGTCCTGAAGCTCCCCAAACTCCTAGTCAGAGCCAGCATCATCGTCGCTGTACCTGTCACATGTCTTTCTGTCCGTTTGACTGAGGGTAGAGGCTTGGGGCCAGGGCTGGGTTTGTCAGTGTTCTCAAGAGTGGGTCGCATTTGCCCCCATGCCCTGGCCTTGTACATTCCCAGACAGAGGAGAGGACTCTGGTCCCCCCTAAGAGGGACAAAAACAGCTTATGCCAGAGTCTTTTGTCCCATCCTCTCTTGGTGACATTCTCCTCCCAACTCAAGTCCACAGCAGTCAAATACATCCAGTGAAGACACCAATAACATTAGCACTGTTAATTTAAAGAAAGAATATATATATTTTATATATATAAAATATATATATTTATTTTTATATATATTATATATATATAACGTATGTATGTGGGTGGGTGTGTCTACAGGAATCCCAGAAATAAAACTCTCTAATCTTCCGGGCTCGGTGATTTAGCAGCAAGAAAAATAAAATGGCGAATCCAATTCCAAGAGGGACCGTGCTTGGTCACCCGCCCGGGAATGCTTCTGCCGGAGTCTTGCCCTCCGGACCCAAAGTGCTCTGCGCAGAGTGTGTCCTCTTCCTTCATTTCAGGTTTCTGGATTAAGGACTGTCTTGTTGATGGTGATGGTGGTGTGGTGGCGGCAGCGTGGTTTTATATCGGTCATTCTGTATCAGTCTTTCCTGGTGAGACGTCTGGTTCCTGAAACCCTGAGGGAGGCTCCTTCCTCTCGCCCAGCTCACCGTCTTGGCTTGTCACATCTGAGGGAAATGGAAAACAGGGGCTGTGGTGAGGGCCAAGTGAGAAGGCCAGGCCGTGAGGGAGGCAGCCTCCCGTGAGAGCAGAGAAGACAAGGAAGGTGCCATCTTGCGACAGAAAGCCACAGTATGAAGAACAGCCCAGCCCCTGCCCCTGGGAGGCCCCAGTCTGAACGGTGGCTATGCTCAGGGGCTCCCCGTCTGCCCTAAGAGCCTGCAATCTACTCGAGACAAGACAAAGACATGGGGACACTTTACAAAGCCACAAACAAACAAGTACCAAAGAACCGTCCCTACTCGACATTCTAACAGCTGATAGGTGACCAGAGTTGGATAAAGTGAATCAGAAGAGGACCCCTGCAGAGGAGGATTTTCAGCTCAGTCTCTGTGGGGCCGGTACGGTACGAGGAAGACAGTGGGGAGAGAGTCCCGGAGAGCACGCTGAGCCGCTGAGCCGGGGGAACGGCCAGCGGAAGGGAGGGCCTGACCTGGGGACCCGAGGCTTCCGTGGGAGTGGAGCAGGAGGGGCCTGGGGCCCTGGGCAGGTGACGGAACATCTCCATTCCCCATGCCCACCTCCTGGCCTTGGCTGGAGGCTTCATCTCTCTCGAGCTGGTTGGTAGTTGCAGGCCCAGGTACCAGGCTGCCTTTCCCTTCTAACATGCTGTTTAAGTTGGGTGAGGAGAAACAATTTTTGTGGTTTCACTACTCCTGTTGAAGCAAAATGGACCTCCCAGAACTTTCTCGTCATGTCCCTGCCCCTGGGCTGATTGTCTTATACCCTCTGCACCAGGAAGAAGAGGCAGAATAGGTCTGGCCTGGGAATGGGGTTCCTAAGCCTCTAATTTCGGAAACTAAAATTCCCAGATATAGTCAGGCTGGAAGTTGGGTTAGAGTACCTTCATTTAGCTCCTAGGCCACTTTGCACTCTACCCCCATGCCAGACAGTCTCTCTGCAGAATAACTGCCACAGATGTGAAACCCTAAAATAGCAAGTCCCTTATCTTCCCCAAAGCCCCTTGGGGAATTGGGACCTCCTTCATCTAGCCCTGGAATTAGGCAGAGACCCCACCTTTCAACACTAATATATACTCCTTTGGCACAGACAGAACCCATTCGGAACATGGTTCCAGTGTCCCCTGAACACTCACAAGCACAAGAACATTGGTCGGGGTCAAAGAGATGCTCCAAGGACTTTGTTAGTGGAGCATCTACTAACTTGGGGGTACCTCGGCCCTATCTGAGAAATCCCTATGACAATTCCTACACCCTGGGTGAAGCTCACTCTGGTCCAAAAGTTCCCCCTCACTTTAAGCAAAGGTTCTGATATAAAGAATGCCAGAAGAGGCATCCAAAACTAACCTACCACCTGTCATAGCTCTCCGCTCCCCTGAACTCAGTCACGTATTCATTCATGTACTTGACACTTCCTTGGTCCCCATCATGAACAAGGGACAGAGGTACATATATCTTGGGATCACCAAAGTAAATAAACCAAGCCCAGGAACAGCCTCCTCCTTCCACTCATGGGGGGCATTTGAAAATGTACGTGCTGCTTGGGGTTGGCATTCTGACTGGTGGAAGATTAAAGGTATCCAGTGTTCTCCGATGCTATTATCTCCTTTAATGTGTAGGAAGAATTGCCCCATCCTAAACCAACAGTCAGAGTCTCTGCCCTCAAAGAGCCCCAACCTGAGAGGGAGATACAGCCCTGTCCTCAGGGAGCCCCAGCTTGAGAGGCCAAATAGTCCTATCCTCTGGGAACCCCAGTCTGAGGGAAAGACACAGTCCTGTCCTCAGGGAGCCCCACTCTGAGGGGAGACAAGGTCCTATCCTCAGGGAGCCCCACTCTGAGGGGAGACCGCCCTGTCTTCAAGGAGCCCCAGTCTGAGGAGACAAGAAGCCCAGGTGTGAAGACTTCAGAGAGCAGTGGCAAGGTCCATGGGAATGTTTGTGCTTTGCAGACCTTGTTCCACACCTGGAGGACTCTCAGCTTCTCAGTATTAGTACCAGAGGTAGTAACAGCATCAGGACCAACAGCCACTACGAGTAGCAGGACCACAGGACACAACACACAGCTTGCGTCCACACCACCACATTAAGCCACACCAGCCTACCCACTCAGACAACTGGAGCAACCTCTGAACAGCCCCCACTAGGCTGGACCAAAGCCCACAGCCCACTTCAGGTGCCTTATAAGCAGAAAAGTAGCAGTCACCAGCAGCTAGAAGCCAAGCAAGCAGCTGGCCCCTCTCAGGCGTGCGCGCTCTCTCTCTTTCTCTCTCTCTCTTTCTTTCTCTCCCCATCTCCGCATGATACCCCTCTCTGACTTGCTTGCCCTCTAGGAACCAACCTGCAAGTACGTTCGTTTAACTCAAGTTGCCTCGCCTTGCAACGCGAGTCTGTGTTTTTGCAGGAACATTTACACGTCTGCGGATCTTGTATAAACAAATGCCTTCTCCGCTCTGAGCAAGGCTCACAGGGACTGCTAAAAGGCAAAAGGAAAGACATCTAAGCTAGAGCATCAGCAGAGAGAGAGAAAAAAACACCCATGCAATACCCCCTAACACATCCACAGCTGCATCCCCACCCAGCTCATCAGCCCCACACCCTTCCAAGCCCTGGAAGGCTCTAAGCACTACAGCAGAAGACAGAGCGCGGCGGAAAGAGGCAGCACTGGCTAGATGCCTGCCCACAGGAAGAGGCGGGCACAGACAGGCAGAGAGTGCAGGGAGAGGCTGCCATAAGGGGCAGTGCTGTGTCCTAAGGAGATAAGGAGATGAGTCTCTGGCCACAGGGCCCCAACTGCTGCTGCCCATAAATGAGCACACCTTGACTCTTCACCTGCTGGGGACAACATTTAGGGGCCACTGAGATCGCCAGGGGCCACTCTCTCCCTGTGCAAGGGCTTATGCCCAGTCCCCTCCACCAAAGGTAGGCTATTGAAGGTGCACCATGGCAGCTAAGTCCAGAGGCAATGTCCACGGGCCAGGCCACTGGTGGCCAAAGGGCCCTGGACAGTCACAGCCTCTAATCCAGAAGAGGCCTCTCCACAGGGAGGTTTCTGTGGATGCCCTGTGTTGGGCTCGAATAGGGGTTCCTCTCCAGAGGCCCCAAGTCCATGAGGAGCCAAGCCACTTCCACCAGATGTAGTGGGCCTGTCACACAGTGTTTGACCACACCCAAGCTCCTCCTTCAGCTGAAAACAAGCTGCCGCCAGTCATTCATAACCCTCCCTCATGCCATGCCTGCCCTCCCCACCACCCTCAGCTTCCAGACAAGTGTAGAAGCCTAGAGCAGTGAACACCAGTTAGGTGACCAGGCACCACTGCCTGGCAGCCGTGCCAACATGGGCCCGCCACCAATGCCCAGTGGGTGAGAGAAAGTCGGTGCCCAGGCAAGCCAGAGTCCCCTCCCTGAATCCAGGCCAACGAGGCCTCCCACCCACCCAACCTCAACCCTGGACCAGCAATGCCACCACCGAATGTACCCGTTGGTGCCAATTAGTGGCGTGAGAGTGAGAGAGAGACATGGGCCAGAAGGGAAAGTCGAGAGCCAGGAATGATCCAGGGAGGGAAGCAGGGTTATGGGGTACTGCAGGCAGAGGTTTGAGTTGGGGCCAGGGAGGCTCCAGGGAATTAGACAGCAGCGGGCACCAACGTACACGCTCCAGGATTTATACCGGGATTTCTTGCGCTTTCGTTTTTGCCCCTTTCCCTTTCCTCGAACTGATTTTCTGGAAAATAAAAAAACAGAGACAGACAGAGAGAGCGAGGGAGGGAGGGAAGGGAGAGCAAAAGAAGCAGTGAGGAGGGCAGTGGTGAGAATAACCAAAACAAAGCCACAGGGCCCTGCTCCCTGGAGCAAGGTGTTGGAGGAGGCAGGTGGTCTCTAGGAAGGGGGGTATGCAGCAGCACGGCTGAGCCAGGGCAACACGCACTCAGTGGCTCCTTCTTCTTCTCACTGTGCCCATCCTGGGGTGGCAAACTCAGCCAGCCCCTGGCAAGGTTTTGAGGGAGAAGCAGAGACTGGGTGGAGAACACAGGACCTAAGGATCTCCAGGCTCATGGCAGCCCCTGGTCCCAGGCACAGGTAAAGCCCTGTGCACAGGCATTTTGTCCGGCAATTCTGTACATGTCTGACCCTGAAGGTCAGGCAGCAATAAAAGGTAAATCAGACTTTGGGGAAACAGTCGGAAATCTGACTTGATGGAGCAAAGGGGGGCCATGCGTTATGCTTTCATTTCTAAGTATACTTTAAAAAGGGGTCCTCTAGGGCTCTGCCTCTGGGAATCTTAGGTTAGGAGAGTAGCTACCTTGAGATCTGGCACAAAACCAAGAGTAGCACATGAAAGGTACCAACCTGTCCAGCCATAACCTGAGCTGAGAGGCAGGGCTGGGTGTCCTGGAGCCCAGGTAGGCAGTATAGAGTGAGATAGGGGTTAGGGAGGGCTGGGGAGGAGAGGCCTGGGCAGTACTTGGCAGGGAGTTCTCTCCCCAGCCTGTCAAAGCCAGCTACACCATCTCATCAAACTCTCTTCCAAGCCCAGGCAAGCCCCTGGCTCTCCCTGTGGGCCAAGCAGGCATTTGGGGAAACGGGCAGCCCCTCAAGGGAACCAGCACTCTCTATGCCTGCTGGGCCTGGCAGAACACAGCTCACAATGTCCATCACAGGGAAGAAAGGAAGAGGAGAAGGGACCAGAAAAGGTAATTCTGTTCCTCCTCAAGAGAAGGCTCCTGAAGAATGGAAGGAGGAGGGTCTTTGCAAGCCCACACTCTGGAAACTGGGGGCTTAAGGAAGCGGTAAAGGGTTAAGACCTAGGGGACTTCAATGTCCCAAGGCAGTGGGGGCAGACAGGATGGGAAGGTGGGGCACAGGTGCTCTCTCTCAGTCTCTTTCCCTACCGTAGACTTGTTCCCAATGCCACCTGCTCACTCTGTCTTGAAGGCTTACTGTCCCTAGACCTTGCCCCCACCTCATCCTACCCTGACCATCCATGCTGAGCAATTGGAAGCCTCTAAAATAACCAACATTCAACTTTTTCCCCCTGACCAAGAGGGCTAAATGTCAGCTGCTTGCCCTCCTCCTACTGAAGGGTACGCATCAAGAAAACCCCTAGCAGGCCCCAAATCCAATCATGGCACCACAGTAGCCACCAAAAGAGGCCATTTCCCACACACAAAGAGGTCACACACAAAAACTGACCTCTGCCACCCACTTCCTCTCCCCACGGTGGGGGCTCTAGAGCAACCCAAGGACCCAGGGTCCACATTGCTCCTTGACACACCAAAACACCAACTCCTGGTTAGGAATGATTTGAAGACCTGGAAAGTATTGTTTCTTCAAAAGGAACTACTAGGCTCCCAGCTAGGTTGGTTCACTAAGCCTAGAGCCAGAATCCCAGAGTTGACTCCATTCTACTACTGCCGCCATAAGTTCGACTCCCTGTCTCGGTGAGTCCATCAGATCCCCCAACAGAGGAAGCCGAGAGCCCCAAACCAAGACAACCAGCGAAGGAGAGAGAGAAGTGCTAAAGTCAGGGCCACTTACCTTTCTTGCTTGTCTTTATCTTGCTTTGGTCTGCAATGGGTAAGGAGGGGAAAAAGAACAAAACAGAATAGTTAAGATGGTGATGATAATGATACGGATAATAATAACAGTACCATTACCAATAAAAAAATTTTTTTTCAATTTAAACAAATAATAACAGTAGTAAAAACTTAACATAGTATTTATGACATAGCAACACTGTTTTAATGCTTTTATAAACAATGTCTTGCTTAATCCTTATGACGATGGTATAAGGCATATACTATTATTGTGCCCATTTTATAGATGTGGATACTGAGGCACAATGAAGTAAAATACCCAAGGTTGGAAGGTAGATATGGGCTAACAAGGGCAACATGCTTCACTCTGGCACACATCAGTGCCACACGGCCATTTGCTAACTAAACACATGACTCTATCCTCACCTGCATTCACATTTGTGATGCTGTACGAAGCTCATCTCGCCTATGTGCTGGCCTTGGTGAGGTTTGATCCGCATAATCTGCAGGGAAAAGAAGCAGATCAGAGATTAGTGACCCAGCCAGCCAAACCCAGATGGGACGCCCCGGGGCTCCTGCCACTGGGCACCCAGGGGTTCTATAGAGCAGGAGTGGGTGGTGGAGGCAGGATGGACCAGGAGCTCTAGCAGAAAAGAGCCTTGGAACCACCCCAAATCCTCCAACCCTGCTAGCCTCAAAGAGCCCTGCTCCACTTGAGGGCAGATATGACTGCATGACTGCAAGGGTTGGCCAGGCTGGGAATTCAAATCCTGGGTTCATGCCACTCCCCATCCCCTCCCCTTCTTTCATCCCTTCTAGGCTCCACCCTGATCCCTAGCAGCTACCAGACAGCCACCCCTTCCCTGTGTCTCACAGCTCCCTCCTGCACTGTTTGGGCTGAGATGTGCCCCATCACCAGGTAGCACCAAAAGACTAGTTTTTTAAACTCTCCACTGACCATCTCATCCATCTTCCCAAACAGAACTCCCAGGAGAGAGGACCCTCAGAGCTCTTTCCAAGAGAAGAAGGGCTCAGAGACATCGGCCCCCTCCTGAGCCCAAGAGGCAAAGGTCAGAGAGCAGCAGGTGGTCAGGACTTGCTGGGAACCTCAGCTTCCCAGGAAATGCAAACATCTTCTCCATAGAAGGCAAGACCCCACCACACCTATTCATGTCCAACTCAGGGGCAAAAGCTGGATAAGGCAAGTCTAGCTCCTCCTCAAAAGAGCTTCCCAGGAAAGCCCTGGACCCAGGACCACCAGTTCCCAAAATCTTACACGCCTCCTCATTTCCCCCGTCCCCACTCCCACAGGTGCCCACCTGCATAGTGATGTTAGACTCTTCGATGGCCACACATTGCAGGGCTTCATCACTGCAGCAGCCCGAGCAGCGCATCAGGGGTACACAGGATGGCTTGAAGAGGAACTCAGTCTCTTCAGGGTACTCCTGGAAGATGTTCACCAGGGTCTCCATTGGATGGCAGAAGCTGCGCTGGTAGACATCCATGAACTTTATCACTGCATGGGAGGTGGCGACACATGAACTTAGTGGTGACATAAAAGATAGCTGGCTAGCCCCTATCTCTATCCAGCTGTAAGATCACTGCTTAGAGCTTTAATGAGAAGTACTCACTATCAGGCAAGTCCTTCTAAAAAGCTAACTTAAGTTCCTCCTGTTGTATCTGAAGCATTTCCCTAAACTTTCCACCAACACTAATGAAGGTTTGTTTTTATTCCAAAGGTCACATGATGCTGTCAAATTCCAAGGGAGATGGCCTCCAACATCCGATCCCTCTGCCCCACTGTGACAGCTGAGCCAATTCCTGGGACAACCTAAATGCACCAGAGGACAGTTTGAATATGGATCCACATGTTGGGGATGCTCTAAGCCAGTGGTTCTCAACCTTCCTAATGCCACGAACCTTTAATAGTTCCTTTGGGTTGCGACCCACAGGTTGAGAACTGCTGCTCTAAGCTCTCCCTGAAAGGAGGAGCAGCCAGCTTTGCCAACCTTATTCTCTATTTTCCTACAACCTCCCCATAGCCACTCCTATAATATCAACCACATCCACATTTATTGAGCACTTACTACATGCTGGTACTGTGTACAGTAGTCCATAGTCATCATTTCGTACAGTATTCCCAACTTGGTACTATTAGATACCAACATTTGGCAGATGGGAAAATAGAGGCTCAGAGAGGCTAAGGTACTTGCCCCAAGGCCATACAGCTATTAAGTGGTAGAGTTAGAATCAGCTCTGACACCAAATCCTTCCCAAACCAATGTCATGCAAAAACAGAGAAGCTTCAGGAGGCACCTTGCCACCTGCCAGCCTCCCTCCCCAGACATGGGCTAAGGAGGTGGTGGGCATCAGCACAGGAGCTGGGCCCGCCTAGAACCAGCAGGTAGCAGTGGGCGGGCATGTTTTGCCGGCCCTGCCAGCCACCTATAACCCCGCCCAAGAGGGCAAACTGCTTGCATCATGGAAAAAACACTGCTGCCACTGCAGCCACGAAGCATTTCTAGAAGCTGATCTGGAGGGAGACCAGGGTAAAGACAGTTTCCCAGGCTGGCCATGGAGCCCGAGGTGCATTGGAGCATGAAGGGGTAATTCTGGGCCACAGGGGCGGGGCCTTGAGAATAAATAAATGCAGGCCTGCAGCATGACTCCTCCAAATTGTAAATTGTGGTTCAGCCTGCCACTCCCCATCACACCCCCTACCACCACATAGCAGTCCTGTTCCTGAAATGGGTTCCCCCACACAGAGGGAAGAAATAACACTCAGCCCCAGTGAGATGGCCCAGACTCTGGCCATAACTTGGTGTGACCATGGGCCAGTCGCTCCTCTTTCTGGGCCTCCAACTCTGTCCTTCTATATAAGTGGGCTGGGCTGATCTCTAAAGACACTGCAAAAGAGGCTAAAACATGCAGTTTTGTCTTCCATTTCCAGCTCTGAGAGTAAGTGCCCTTTTCTCAGCCCAGGTCACACAAAGTTTGAAACTTCACCTACACATCTTAAGTGTGTGCCCTATAGATAGACCATAGCTGAGCTTCTATATAATAGACTAGCTAGAGAGAAGGCCACAGGTGTGAAACAGAAAGAACAGTAAGGAAACCCAAGCCAGTCCTTCACCTTCCCCAAGGTCTCTACTTCCAATGACAGATGAACACAGACTCCTTCTCTACCCTCAGAGGGTAAAGGTAAAACATTGTCAAAAAGAGTAAATGAGACCAGGAAGTCTGAAAAATATCAATTTTTAAACCAGGTCAATATTGAAGAAGATGACTAATCAAGAAATTTTGGAATGACTCTTCATTATGGTTGGGACAGAGGTGGCCTAAGCTTGTGGCCCCAACCCACAAGGGGACAGCACAGGTGAGATCTAGCCAGAGTGAAGAGCTAGTAGCTGAGGGTAAAAAGACCTTGGCTGGGAATTCCTTTGAAAAGCTTCTCCCTGGAATTTCCAAGGCCTGCAGGAGGTAGAGGGGAGCAACTGTGCTAGCACCTCTCCTATCCTGGCCACTGCCTCGGAGGAGAGCTAGCCTCCTGTTGCACAAGGAGTACATAGACATACACTCCAACATCAGGCTTTCCTGGTTTTCCTTATTTATCTCAGACAACCTTTTCTTCCGCAAACAAAGACCGTTTGTCTTGCCTTTCCCAGACCACAGAGACCACTGGAAGGCCAAAGGGGGTGGGTGGTGCCCTGGGAGCCAGGGGCCCTCAATGCCTGGAAAGCCAGGCCCTGGGCCAAGAAAAGGGTTTCTGTAGTGGGGAAAAGGGAGGCAGAACCGGCTGGACATCACTACCCCTGGCTGCTACCCCTGACACACACACACACACACACACACACACATACACATGAGACGTAGGTTAAGGAAACTGGCCTGGAGGAAGACCCCAGGGCCTGCCCTACTCAGAGATGGAGAGCTGGGGTAGCAGCATCCCAGCTGGAGCAAAGGCCACATTCAGCGGTGGAGAGAGTGAGCGTCCCCAGAGAAATGGGAGGATCCCTACTCCAAACCACAGCGGAACAAAAGGCAGGCAGACTCGGGGTTGGGCAGGGGGGCGGGGCGCCTAGGAACTACAACTGGCCCTCTGCTGGCCTGGGAAGGAAGTTCACAGCACCCAAACCTAGTCCACTGGGGCTTTCTATACCAACGAAAGAATGCAAATTGGAATGGAAAGGGATGATCCCATTAGGCTGGACCCTCTGCACCTCCAGACTATACAGGAAGGGTCACAGGCTATGTAGGAAGTGATACTGAACATCCATCAACCCCAAAAGCAGGGTGGACAAGGGACACCTCCACCAACATCTGGGATCCCTGAACACTGTCTTCCTGCTCTGTGCTCACAGCTCCCTCCTCAAATAAAATGTTACTGAAAAGAACAGAAGAAAAAGACCAGAAGTTCTATTTCAAGCCGAGACCTGAACAGAGAAAAGTCCTCAAGAAACTAAAGGGTTAACCTCACAGTACCCACCTCTTGCTTCCTTGATCTTCATATAGCTGTACCCTTGCCCTCTTCCTCTCTCCCCACCTCAGGTGTAGAAAAGGAATCGAGCCACCCCGCCCACCCCATGAGGGGACAAGACCCCCCCACCCATCCATGAGCCAGGGAGACTCACCGTTGGAATCTTGCTCGCCTTCTGTCATGGGCGCAGCCTGGGACCACTGAGGACAGAACAAAGAGCAAGGTGTGGGCAGGGCCAGGGGCACAAAGGCCCAGCCACCCACCCCCTCCACACTTTTTGCTTCCTTCCCAGCCCACAGCCTCTAGGTTCTCGGAGCCTTCTGAGTGGAACAGGGCACAGCTGGGTATCCTCACAAACACAGAGCATGCCCACCACTCCTGGACCACTACAATTCTCAACCCAAGGAAGTTAAAGACTAACCAGATGTTGTGAGGTGGAGGCTCAAAATGCAGGAGGAAAACATGAGAATGCTGCACTATCCAGGTCCCCTGTCCCTTCCCTCTCCTTGCCCTCACTGCCCCCTTGATTTCCTGGTCCAAAGCCATGGGTAAGTATTAAGGTCAAATAGGAGGACAAATTTGTACTGGAGCAGGAAGGAAGGACTGGGGGCGAGAAAAACAACATGGTGACCTTCTCCTGCTGACATGACAAATACCAGGGTAAGCTGGTGTTGGGGGGGGATACAGAGGACCGAAGGGCACCAACTACCCTCCCCCATCCAGACTCTCCCAGTCCTCAGGAATATCCAGCATACCCACAAGTTGCTCACAGGGTAAAAGCACAGGAGGAAACCCTGAGGCAGGGAAGAGTCCCATTTCCTCCCTACATAAATCTCCCCAAAGCCTGAATAGATTTCCAAACCCTCACCAGCTTCCCACACCCACCTGTTCCCTTGTTTTTTCTCCTTTCCAGAGTAAGGAGATCCCAAGCTCCTCTCACCTAGGTACCTTCCTCAAATGCCACCACAGAAGCTTTTTATGCCTTAGCTCTGCCCAGCCCCTAGGGGGCCCCCTGCACTACCCTAGGCCTGAGGCCTCCCCCAGACCTCCCTTCCCCCACCAGATCATTCCCCAGAAACTGTGAAGGTCAACACAGGCAGCCATGTGGACCTGACAGTACCAAGCAAGCAAAGGCTTAGCCTAGCCTGCCTGGGGGTTTCAGGTTCCCATCAACTCCTCACCCCACCTGCTCCTACAGCTGCACTCTAGTGACAGAACCTCAGGACCCACTGGGAGGGAGTCCCACTGTCTCTCTCTCTCTCTCCTTCCCACACAGCCCAAATGCACCAAACCTCCAAGTCTCCCAGCCTTGCCCTCAGAGCCAAGGTAAGAGAAAGCCCCTCTCAAGGGAAAAGAGCAATTCCCAGACTCCCACCACTGCTCCCTGAAGGACCCCTGGTTTCTGCACCCCAGCTCCTCACCCATTCCTACAACACCCTCTGAAGTCCCCCTGCCAACATTCTCCTTGTGGCCTCCAATCCTCCTGGGCCCTAACAAAGAAATGGGACAGACTTCATATCCGCTCCAAGACCAGGGGGCACCCGAGGGGCGGTTCTAGACAGGGAGGGGCCAGGTGCCCTTCTCTGGGGGCCTCTGAAGGTCACACTGTGGCCAAGCAGCCACTCCTCCCCCTCTTCCCTACTTGGAGGCCTGAAGCCAAGGCCTTTGTGCCAGGGTTT
The DNA here is from genome assembly GCA_963573935.1 of Arctocebus calabarensis. Lineage (NCBI taxonomy): Eukaryota > Metazoa > Chordata > Mammalia > Primates > Lorisidae > Arctocebus > Arctocebus calabarensis. The sequence continues at coordinate 26,441 of CAUYON010099638.1, forward strand.
AAGGAACTCCTGGTGGTCATCACAGGGACCCCTGTCCATGTCCTTCTGCCTATCTCTGAAGGGGACTCTGGCTGGGGCAAGGAGCAAGGGGGAGCAGAAAAAGAAACCCTTATGTGCCTTTGAGAAGCAAGTTGAATGGGCAATTTTGGAGTTCCAAAAAACCACCTGCTTCAATGCCCCATTTCACCAGGACAAAGTGTGTGTGCAAGGCTGGCAGGAGCTCCTTGCAAAGGTTCAGGAAGAGTTATTCCCATGCTTCCCATGTCATGGCAAATTTCAAACCATTCTCCAAAAAGGCAAAGTGAGCTAATAACACTCTTTAAACTCTTCTTTCACCCACCCCTATAAAAGCTACAGCACAGCTCATTGGGAACTCTTAGGGACAGGAAGGAAGCACACTGTCACCAAGTCGGGACCTTCGGTAGTCTCACAAAGCACCAGGGTGGGCCCCGACTTCTGACAGTGATCATCCTTTCCCTGGACTCTCCGGCGGGAGAATGATTAGAAAGATCTCAGCAGACAAGAGTGAAAAATAAAGGGGTAGCAGGGGCTTCTTTCCATGCTAGGGAAGAAATGGGGAAAGGGCTTCAGGAAATTTCTCCTAGCACAGAGCCAAGGGCAGTGACTGGACATGGCAGGAAGGGATAGGGATGGTTCTCTGGGTCCCCGGGCTAGGGCTACCTCGAGAGGTCACCTTCCCGCGGAGGGCCGGCGGGGGGGAGGGGCGCCTCTCACCGCTCTGGGCTCCGGGCTCCGGCAGCCGCGGCTCGGGGAACACGCGGCCGGCCAGGCCCGAGCTGATGTAATCGGCTCCGCGCCGCGCGCGCCCGGCCGGGCGGGGGAGGGCGGGCACCGAGCGGGACGCGAGCGGGGCTAGGCGGGGGTGGCGCGGCGCAGGTGGCCCGCCAGGAAGGGGGGGGTCCCCGCAGCAATCTACCCCAAAACTTTTCCCAAACTCGCGGCTAAGGCCGAAGAGACCGGATGGCAGTGACAGCAGGCCCCCTCTCTTGCGGGTGCCCTGCCCCCCTCCGTGCTCTCTGCCCTCTTCTGGTCCAAGGTCCGAGCACCCCGCTGCCCGCGGGGCTCTGTCTCCCGCCCCAGCTGCCCCAACTTCCAGTTCGTTGGGGACCAGCGGCCGGGAGCAAACTTCAGCCTCTAGCGACAGCGCAAGCCCAGCCCCCTAGGCCTCCTCCTCCGTCTCCCGCCCTTCTCTGGTCGGCCCAGATCGTACGTGCGGTGACTCTGGTGGGTGGGCAGGGCCCGCGTGGGCGGTGAGACTCTATCCTGGTGCCCTCCCACCTAGCGCGCGTCCCCTTCCCCTACGTGTACGACAACATAGGAGGATGCAGCGCTCCTGGTGTCCATGGACCCGCGTGGGGCACCGAGCCCCCACGCGCGCGCTCGCACGCACGTCCCCAGCCGGGAGAGGCGCTCGCAGCGGCCCGCGGCCCCCGGCGGGTACTGCCGCTTACCTTGGCATGATGGAGGTAGAGCAGCAAGGCAAGGCTCCAATGAACCCAAGAGAGGAGAAAGTTCATGGTTTCGGACACCCGACCCGGGCCGGCGTGGCTCGCACTCCCTCTTCGGCTCTGGCTGCGGGACGGCCCGCTTTCCTTGGCGCCTTGGTGGGCTCCTCTTCCTCCCGGAGCAGAGACTGGGACCAGGGCCTGGGGCGCGCGCGCGGTTAGATCACTGTCTGCGCACACCACCACCTCACCGGTCCATAAGCCCAGCTTCCAAGCGCTGAGTCGCCACCGCGGCCCCCTCACCTCTTCCTTCTCTTCTTCCTCCTCCCCCTCCTCCGGCTGCGGTTCCTCCTGGCCCGAGCTAGCACTTCTCTCGGCTCCGCTCAGCTCGGTTCTCCCAGCGCAGACCACGGCTCCTCCGGAAAGAGAAGAGCCCAGAAGTTGGACGAAAAGTTTCAGTGCAACGCCGCGAGCCCCGACCCCCTCCACCCCGCCTCGAGGCGCGGGCTCCGGCTCCGGCCCGCGGCTCGCGGCCGCGTCCACCGTCGGCCGCCGGCCGGGGAGGAGGTGGGCGCTGGGGCTGGGGGCGGTGTCTGTCTGTCTGTCCGTCAGCTCTACTGGTCCGCTGCGGGATCCCGGGGGAGGGCTCACGCTGCGCTCCGGCGGTCACCCCCAAAAGCAGGTCACTCACTTTGCCCCTGTCCTCTCGCTGCTTGTTCGTCCGCGCGCTCTCTCTGACCCGATCTCTCTCTCTTCCTCGACTTCTCTCTGGAGCTCTTGATACCTCTTTCCTCTTTTCCTGGGTTCCAAAATCCAAAGTGATTTGGGGGAATAAAGGAGCAATCTCCCCAAACCGTTGGCTCGATTTAAGTGGGGAATAGGAAGCAAAAATAAATTAGAACGGGAAGCAATACAGTTTTTTGAAAATGTTTAAGAAAAAAGGAGGGGAATAAACCCCGGTTAAATGAATATCAAATTCCAGTGCGGAGACCTCTGGCCGATGAGTCCTGCGGACGGTCCGCCTCGCTGCTGCGTCTCCCGACTGAGCGCCGCTGCCGCCGGCTCCGCTAGCCCCCTGCGCCACGGCCTCCTTCCAGCCCGGCTGCCCCAAGGCTCTGCGATCTTCCCAGACACCAGCCGACTTAAAAAAAAAAAACCTGGCTCCGCCCCACCAGGACCCCGCCCCCATCCCGCCCTCCTGGGCGGGGACCCACAGAGCCTGTGCCCCTTGCCTCCATCCCCTAGGCACGCTACTGGGGTTTCGTGCCTGTACCTTCCCCCGGGGGCACCAGTAAAGCCTGGGCCCCCAGCATGCCATACCAAAGGAAAGTTTAACCCCCACCAAGGTTCATCGCCTGAAAATTACCCATCTGCCCCCTGAAATTCTGCCCAGAGACACATACGCCAGCGGGGTATTGAGGGAGGAGGAAGCAGGAAAGTGAGGTTATGTACGGACAGGATCTGAGAGCTATTCCCTTTGCTGGAAATATTGGAAGGGATGGGAGGAGGACTGGGAGCCGGACAGTGACTAGTGGGGAGAGGTACATACAGATCTGTTGGAGTACTGGAGTAATTCAATCCCCCTCAACCCACTTCAACATCCCCAACCCCTGCACACCCGCACGCACACACATTGACACACGTCCTCTCTCTCGCAGACGCTGCTCTAGCAAGTTCACCCAGCTTCCCTATGGTGGCCGAGCGCCCCCTAGTGACTACGGTCTGCACACCCCGGCTCTGGTTCTACAAGGACCGGACCTCGGAAAGAGGGTGGGGGGAGTTTGCTCCTGAACCCCTCATTTCTGACCTCTCAAACAGTGTAGACTGGCCTTATGTGCAAAGAGCCCTGGGCTGGGCACTGGTGGGACAATGTGCCCATCTGGAACGCTCATCTGGCCCGCAGACATCAAAGTGCGCTAAAACCAAGAGGTTGGAGTGACTGGGGTCCCTTGGGAAGTGTCCAGGAAGATTTCCCTTACAAGAGGAATTTGGCACCAAGTTTGTGGATCTCAGAAAGAGAAGCTGTGTAGTTCGAGGGTTAGCCAGTGACCCAGAGGAAAGAGGACCTGTTGGAGCCCACGTATGCACTGTGGAGTCTGCCAGAAGCCAAAAGGGGAGGCAGCTGGGCAGACAGAGGCCCTTGTTCCTGCCGCCTTCCCCCTGCAAAATGTTGCCAAGAAACTAAGGCCAGGGGACTGGTGGGGGCGGATGGAGGCCAGGGCCTGAGTAATGATTCAAACCTACCCACCAGCACTAAGAAACGTCTATGGGCCAGCTTCCCGGAGCTCCTACCAGGCTGGGGGACAAGGTTTCTATCAGTCCCAGCCCAGGCTCATAGCTCATCTTCTGCACAGAACTGGGGGTTTCTTCTCAGTCCTTCTCCTATTCCCTTAGGATCCTTTAGCTACTTCTCCAGGCTCACAGCTTCTCTCCTCTCCCCAAGTCTCTTCCCTTCCTGCAAAGTCCAATTTTCCTCCACTTCCCCATGTTCTCTAAGTGCTCCTCAAAGCTCCCCATACCATCTCACCCTTATGTATAGGAATTAGCCTGGAAAAATTCCTTATTGGGCTCTGACCCAACAGTTCCTAGGCTTCTCCAGGGAACAAAGATGGGGGTGAGGCTGTGATACTTGTGGGAAGAGAGAAACCAATCTGTCTTATTATCTGGCCAGAGCCTGGTCTAGTACTAAGATAGCCTCTGTGAAGGCCTGGGCTGAGAATAGGAACCCAGAAATTTCCCCCAATTTGACCAAAACACTCCAAAGGGATTACTCTCATTACTCAGCCAGCCCCCTTCCTCAGCACATAATGCTCTCAAATTCCATTAGGATAGTATTCTGAGGCCCCTATAAGAAAAGGAGCTGGCTCCCTCCATCCCACCCTTTCCATCATGCATGCTCCAGTGCTGTCTCTCCCAGAAGCAAAGACAAAGTCTTTTTACAGTTAGTAAATGTCTATTTGCTGGCTCAGAGCCCCTTCCCAGGCAGGACTCCTCACTTGGGCACCATGAACCAAGTTGCTACGTGGAATATGGAAGGGAAGCCAGTAAACTTCCTCCTTGTATGTCTCTAGCACTTTAGGAGTACAAGCTATGGGGACTTTGGCTGGGAGTCCCTCCCTCAGCCCTACCCTGAGACAAGACAGAGGCTAAGACCAAGGGCTCACTCTAGCCCCCTCCCCTGCATCCCTGCTCATTTCAACCTTCTTCAGCCCCTAAAGAAGCAATGGACTTAAAGAGCAGGTCCTAGAAAAAAACCTTAACTTAGAAGGAATCTGGAGGGGTTCCAAGGAGTGGTAACCATCAACTGTTACTCCATGGCCCCAGATCCTCCCCAAGCCAACCATCCCCCACAGTGATATACAAGGTCTATTACAACAACCTATTTGATTTTCCCTAGGCAAGCTTTGCCCAGGAGAAGTGATGGTGCAGAATTCCCTTTATGTAGGGCTAGGATTGCAACCTGGCCTTAGAAGGTTTTGAGCAACTCTCTCTAGGGCAGGGATACTCCTTCCTTTATCCTTCATTTTGGAGATAGATACAACATGGCAGTGATGCAGAGGAAGGGTTTAACTCTGGATCCCATCCTCCAATGTGGCTTTCACAACTATACATTCCATGGATTCAGCCAACACCCATATTGTCAGCAAATTAAAAGTGCAAGTCACCTGGATCTTCAAAAGAGGGGAAAGGAAATACAAAACAACAATAATAAGACCACATCATGTCTCTGTAGCACTTTCACTTCCCACAGACTTAATCTCCTTGAACCAACTTGATTCTACTTAGCCTCCCTGCTTAGGTCAATGCAGGACAGGAGGTAGCAGAGCAAATTGTCTTCCCAGGGAGGGTATATAAAGGCCCAACATCCCCCAGCAAATTGGTAGGGGGTGGAGCAGAGAAGAGCCCAGACAAAGATCATGTTGGGTTCCAGTTGAGGGGTGACTTCAGCCTCACTTGGAGAGTCTCCCCTACCCCTCCCAGGACTGCAGTGGCCATAGCCTATGGCTCTGACAGAAGTTCAGAAGGAGCCAAGGAGGAAGAGGAAGGTGTTCCAGGTGAGGGGGAAGCAGAGTGAAGGACAGAGTAGGGGTGGAAAAGAGTGTGAAAGGCAGCCAGGAGCCAGCAGTAGCCCCAAACAAAAGAAGTAGTGATTGGGCCCATGGCATAATAGTTGTACTTTGTCCTGACATCCTGTCCCCCCCCCACCCCCATCATCTCCAAAGTTCAAGGAAGCTCTCGCCTGTGTGGGGAACACAGTTAATCTGGGGGCCCATGGATGAAGGGACAGAATCCCCTGAGAAGAGAAACAGAGTGAGGAGAGTGTTACTGGGTCTTGCTGTGATCTACACATTTCTCCAAGTGATTTCACTGTGATAGAAGAAGGTCTTCTCCTTCACTGTCCCCCCTGAACCCCAAGTGGCTACCAGAGCATTGATCTACAGGAGGGGCAGGGACCCAAACTTATTGAATTGAAGGAGAGAGAATTGGGTTGTTTGCCTCAGTACCCTGTCTCTGGTTCTGGGTCAGTCAAATCTCTCTCTCTTTCTCTTTCCTCTCTGTATCACTAGATGTTTCTCTATTACTAGATCTTTGCAACAAAGCAATAAAAAGATAAAGAAAAAGCAAGGAGGAGGGCCTCTTTACTCCAGTGCCAATGTCCTACTCTCAGGAGGATCTAGGGGTTTCATTTGGGGGTAATGATAGAAAATGGCGGTCCATTGATGAAAAAATTGGACCAAAGGAAGCCAGGGAAACTAACTTTCCTAGAGAATCCAGTCAGGAAAAGGAAAGAGGAGCTGGCAGGAGAGATGGCAGGGCACAGTCATTGTCTGGGGAAGCACACCTACCCACACCACCCCAGTCATTAGCCAAGTCTCTGCCTCTCCTTCATGGGCCCCAGTTTAATCCCCTTATGCTGAGCTGTCCCTGATGAATTGCTTCTCCCAACAGCCCCAGGTATGCCCACTTCTTGACACCCCAATCTTTTCTAAACCTCAAAGTCTAACCCACTATTGCACCCACTGCTGCCCATCCTTTACCCCACTGCAATCTTAGAGGGAGTCCCTCTATTGGGAAGAAGTGGTAGCAGCTAAGATTCCAAAGTAATATCCTGACCTGTGTCCTGCCTGAGAGTTGATCTTTGTTCCAATTTGTGATTATTTTCCAAGGCATTCCAGGCACTAGGCTCTGTGCTGATTTTACAGAAGATACAGGGTCACCTAAGTAGGGCAGTGGAATGTATAGGGGATTTAGATCCAGATGGACCTAAGTCGCATTCCTGCTTCTGGCACTCTTTAACTACATGGCTTTAGGCAGGTTACTTGGCTTCTCCAAACTCAGCTCCCCTGCTCTGTAAAAAGACCTGCCTTGGAGAGTTGCCTAACACAGAAAAATGCGCACGCAGGTACCCTAGAAGTCAAGATGAGAAAGAGGCCCAGGGAAAGGCACAAAGTGTATGGGTATGGAAGTAAAGCAGCCAAACTGTCTGGAATGGGCATACGGAAGGACTTCCTGCAGGAGGTGGCATGGGAACATTTATCCACAGCAATAATTAAAGTCTGCCTGTGAGCCTTGCTTTGGGCTAGACCCTGGCACTGAGCTAGGCACCTTTGGAATAGAGAGGACTACAACAAGGTAGAAGGGACTTCCTATCTGGAGACGAACCAGAAGAGCAATCTGAAAATGGGAATTCTCCAAAGGAGGCACATAGACACTAGGAGGCAGGGACAGCTTCCTGGAGGAGGTGACACCTGAGTTGAGTCTTGATGGAAAAGCAGGAGGTTGTTCCACTTCCAAATAAGTGGCCTGGAAACAGGATAGTCGGGAGAAAGTGACCTGGAGAGTCTGATGGCTCACCCTGCACCCTCTCAGTGCTCCTGTGAGTAAGCAGGGAAGGGGATTAGGGTTTCTTCAGGGAACATTCCTAACCAAAGCTCATAGGGACAATGCTGCTTCCTCAGGGGTGAGCTCTGCACTGCTTTCCGTGCCCTCTGGGACAGTATGTCTCTGCCAGAGAATTTAAAGCAAGCTGACACTGGAGGTAGGTCTAGCTCACACATTGAGCACCACTGTTGTTTGCCCCCAAAGCAAGGGGAAGAGAGCAGCATACACTAGCCTGTGACAAGCACACAGCCACTCAGCTGGGCCAGGACAGAAAGCAGAAAGGTACTTTCTCCAGCTTTAGTCCCTCCCTGTTCCCATTAAATACCGAGAGCTCTCCTGTCTGCCTGCCACAGACGTGTGGACACCTGGAAACAGCACTGGGCAAAAAAATCCAGTCTCCTGGATGCCGTGTGACTTCGGCCAAGTCTGTTCCTCTTTCTAGACCTCAGGCTTCTGCTAGGTAAAGCATAAGGTTACACTCCCTAAGCTCCGAGGCTCTGTGAGGTTGTAACATCTCCATCAAGCACTCCAATTGAGTGACATCTTCCAAGGAGCTAGGTATTTGCAAAGGCTCCTGGAGAGAGCAATGCTTAACTCAAAGAAATCCAGCATTAGTGGTGAAATCTGGGGCTCAGAAGCATGTGAGGGAAGAGAGATCCAATTCCCAGGAACCCCTCAAATCCCATTCTATCCCCTCAAATCTCCTTCCTTTGTTTCCTGGGTGACCAGAATCTCTTTTGGGGGAAGATATTGGCTTAGTTGAGCCCTCATAATGAAAAGGTTCAACCTCCACTCACTCCTGTTGCCCTAACCCTCTGCCCATAGAGCTTAATGGAAGAAGCCAGACAGTCTGGATTCACCACTTCCAAGCTGTGAGAATTTGGACAAGTCACTTCATCTGAGCCTTAGTTTCCTCATCTGCAAAATATAACCAAATATAAGCTAAGCTCCTGGCCTAGGGTAGATACCACAGAAATGCTACTTCCCTTTATTCTGTTCCTACCCCCTTTAGTGAGCAAACTCTTACAGAAGGCAAACCCATTATCATCTGGCTAAAGCCAAACAGAAAGGAATAGGGAAATGGGTTTGCCCCACCCTCTCAGGAAAGAGAAAAAGAGAGAAAGAAAAGGAAGAAAGGAAGGAGGGAGGGAGGGAAGGAAGGAAGGAAGGAAGGAAGGAAGGAAGGAAGGAAGGAAGGAAGGAAGGAAGGAAGGAAGGAAGGAAGGAAGGAAGGAGAAGGGAAGGGAAGGGAGAGAGAAAGAAAGAGAGAGGGAAAGAGAAAGAAAGAAAAGAAAGCAAGCACAATGCATGTCGAGGAGT
>CAUYON010099639.1:0-49666 GCA_963573935.1 Arctocebus calabarensis
TTGATGTGCATTCCTCGACCTTGTCTCTTGGCTCAGCTCCAAACTGTTGGCTTTCTTGCTAAATTTCTGTCCTTTAACTCTCCTTCTGGACAGGAGTGTCTGCAGAAAGCTGGCTACAGACCGCCATCTTGGCTCCTCCCCTCTGCTTCCCCAACTAATTTTTTAATATTTACCTTATTTTCTGTGACCTTGCCTATTTTTTAGTAGCTTTATTAGAGATTCAATGTGTAGGATTTTCTGCATATACACATATCATATAATTATTTATTAATCGTGCCTTATTGTACTGGCTATAACCTCCAATACACTTTTAGTAGGGGTGCTGACATATTTCTGATCTGGAGGAGAAACTTCAGTCTTTCATTTTTGTGTGTGATGATGTTGGGTATAGATTTTTTTCATGGATGCCCTTTATCAGATTGAGAAGTTTGTTGTTTCCTAGGTTGTTGCTCATTTTTATTAAGAAAAGATGTGAGTTTTGCCACATGCTTTTTCTGCATCTTTTGAAATAATGGTATGGTTTTCTTTTAGTCTGTTAATATGGCAAGTTTGTTAATAAATTTTGAGTGTTAAAACCACCTTTGCGTTTTTAGGGTGAACTCCACTTGGTCATGGTGTATTTCTCTTTTACAGATAACTTAATTTGACTCACTATTTGTTAAGAATTTTTGTTCTATATTACGAAGGATGTTGGTTTGTAGCTTCTATTTCTTGTATTTTTTTCCCCTCTGATTTTGGAAACAGAGTACTGCTGGTTTCATAAAATGAGTTGGAAATTAGTTCCTCTTTATTTTCTGAAATGGTTCCATGTGGAACGTTTTTTAAGCTACAAATTCAATTTACTTAATAGATATAAGGATATAATAATTCTTTTTGAGTGAGGTTTGATAATTTGTCTTTTGCAAGAAAATGTGAGCTCAGTGTCCAAGAGCTTATCACTGAATTCTAGACACCAAGGAAAAGATGTTTCATCAGAATCAAATACAGCTGAGAAGATGAACAAAATAGGTTTTAAAAAATATTGTAGGTGACATTTTAGAGTCATCAGTAAAATTTTAGAGTACAGTTTATGACCTTCACTTTCTGAGATTACCATGATGTTTGTCAGCTGTCTTTTTTTGTTTCTGGAAACTATTTCTAAGGTCAAATTAATTTATATGCTACATACAAATACATGCGAATATGAACATATTTGTTGCTTAATGATCATCTTACGGTGATAAATGTTGCTAGAACATAGATTAAATATCAAGATATATACAAGTTTATTACAATTGATAACATCGAAATCAGTTGCTTTTTCCATCCAGGAGCCAGTAAGTCCTCTTCGGCTACAAAGTAGAGCACCCTTCTCTCTGGGAATCAAAGCCCCACCCTTTGAGCTTTGAGTCCCAGAACTCTCTGTTTCCCAAACAAGGCACCCGCCCTGAGTGCACCTGTTTCTCCTACCTGTGTGCCCTGGCTTATCCCTCTGCTTATGCTTTATTTGATGCATTCACTCAATAAGTATTTAAATGCCTTCTGTTTACCAGGTATGGGGGGTTACTATGGAAACCAAGATGGCTATAGTCCCTGTTCACATGCACCTTGACATCTGTGGGAGAAGAAGACATTAAATAATAACATATAGAATCATGTAACTGTAGACTGTGTGCAGAAGAAACTCTTATAAAAATATGAAGGTGACCTAAAAAGGGCCTGACCCAGATTGGGTTAGAGGAGGTGTCCTTAATCCAAGATCTAAGGGTGTGTAAGATTTAATTTGATAAAAGGTGAGGGATGTGCCAGAGGCAGAGAATAGAAGGAAGAGTCTGGAGGGCTCCTGGGGTATAGGACAAGCTGGTGAGGAAGAACAGGGCCAGTCACACAGATTGGGCCAGAATTCTGCCTGGGCCAGAATAAAGCTTTGACCTTTTCCCTATAGGTAATCAAAAGCAACAGAAGAATGCAAGCAGGGGAATGCCACAGCTAGATTTATGCTTTAAAAAAGTCATTCTGGGGCAATGTACATAAATCAAAAAATATTTTTATATGACAATAGTAAATAACATTTAAAAAATATAGCATTAACGATTATCAAGTCTCCGGAAACAATATGATTATATATATGTAAAAGCACTCTGTAGGAAGCTATAAAGCATTGGTGATAGACATTTTCAAGTCTCAAGTCACCTTTGTGGTTTGGAAAGTTTAATATTGTAAGGATGGCAAATTTCTCCCAAATTAAGGTACAAATTCAATGGAATTTTTTTTTTTTTTTGAGACAGAGCCTCAAGCTGTCACCCTGGATAGAGTGCTGTGGCATCACAGCTCACAACAACCTCCAATTCCTGGGCTCGAGCGAGTCTCTTGCCTCCACCTCCCAAGTAGCTGGGACTACAGGTGCCCACCAAAACGCCCGGCCATTTTTTGGTTGCAGCCGTCATTGTTGTTTGGCGGGCCGGGCTGGATGCGAACTCTCCAGCTCAGGTATACGTGGCTGGTGCCTTAGCCTGTTGAGCCACAGGCGCCGAGCCGATTCAATGGAATTTTAATAACTTCACACCAAAAGATATTCAAATGACCAGTGAAGCCGTAAAGGAGTGTTCAGCCTTATGAATGTTCCGGGAAACGCAGACTGGAACCACAGTGAGATACACATCCTCCTGCAGCGTATTCACGATGTCCCCCCCACCCCCTGCCTGCCTCTGAGCTCACTGGAGGTGCAGCAGACAGGGGGTGCTACAGCTTCCCAGCTAAGTGTCTGCACCTCCTTAGTGCTCTGCTCCAGGGCTTCTCAAGCTTCTCCAAGCTGGTGCCCTTTCCACCCATGGAAGTATGGGGGCGTCAACACCCAGAAACAATTCTCAGTCAACACTGGGCAGGAGGCTCTGGATAGATGCTTCATCTCTTCCTGTGACAGAAAAGGTCAGAGGCGTGCTCCTCAAGTTGCAGCGCCAACTGTCTCCACTATTAATCTGCGCTTGGGCCAGGCGCAGTGGGTCATGCCTGTAATCCTAGCAGTCTGAGAGGCTGAGGCAGGTGGATTGCCTGAGCTCACAGGTTTGAGACCAGCCTGAGCCAGAGTGAGACCTCGTCTCTAAAAATAGCCAGGCATTGTGGCGGGTGCCTGTACTTGGGAGGCTGAGGCAAGAGAATTGCTTGAGTGTAAGAGTTTGAGGTTGCTGTGAGCTATGATGTAACAGTGCTCTACAGAAATGGTGAGACTCTGTCTTGAAAAAAAAGAATTCTTCCTATAGCTATTCCTTAGCTTTAGAACACACGTAGGACCTGTGTGTTAGCAAAAGCAATAGAACTGATAACATTTATATTACTTCTACGTGCCTGTTACAAAGACATTGAACAAAGATGCCCTTACAATTGTCACAAAGCATTTTTTTCTTAATCTGCTTTCCTCTATATGACTTGTATTACTAGCTCAGATCTGAGGAAAGTGCTATTGCTGTCAGTTTAATTTGATTGTTTGTCTGCCTCATTCTACTATAGCATCTTGCTTTCCCATCCTCAAATGACAAAATAAAACCTCAAAGCACAAAGTTTGATTAAACTGATTGAATTGACTGGATACTTCAAATCCGTGTATAACTTGTGTCTTTTGGCTTCACTTGTTAGTCATTTGAGTATTACAATGACCCATATTGAAAATATAAGCTTTTATTCTACACGGACACACAGATACAGGCCTTACAACTGCATTTACAAGACGATACAGTCATGTCTCACTTGATGATAGGAGTATGGATGTCACTGTTTTGTAAACATCAGGGAGTGTACATACACAAACCTACATGATATAGCCTACTCCACACCTCAGCTACATGGGCTAGCTTACAGTGCCTAGGCTGCAAACATGTACAGCAAGTTACTGTACTGAAGACTGTACACAATTGCAGCACATTGGTAGATATTTGTGTATTTGAACATGGAAAGGGTACAGTAAAAATACAACGCTATGATCTTACAGGACCACCATTATAAATGTGCATGACAGTATATCTGTAACATTATTTCAAAATCATATTAATTACTTAAGCTAATTATTTGCTATGTGTTCTTTAATTACTTCAGGTAATTATTTGCTATGTGTTCTTTAATGTATGAAAGGGTTTGGGGTCACCAGAACAGGGTGTCTTCATGCGAGGAATGAAGAGGCTTGACCAGTCTGTGTTGGGAGACTGAGGAACTCTGTGAGGAGCCCTCCTGAGTAAACCTCAGGTCCGTATTTATTATCATAAAAAGCGAAGAGGCAGACAAAGCTGCTTGGCCAACATTAGCACTGGCGGGAGGACATGGAGGTCAGATAGAATGTCTCCCAAGGTGACCTTGAGCACAACCTCTGCCTCCAGCTTCAAGAGCCCTTCGGAATCTAGAGAATCTTTCCCATCCCCATTAGGCCTGGTTTTGCCACACCTCACATCCACATTCTCCCTCAGAGGCCAATTTTCTGGCCAGATTCCCTGCACATGTCATTCTCATGGTTCTCCAAATCTCTCAGGCAGGAAGTAAGTCTTAGGGTCAAGATCAAGGCTTAGTTTCCCTTACAAAAGTACACTTTTAATTCTAGAGCAGTTTTAGAATTACAGAAAAATTGTGTTTGAGGTTGGGCGCAGTGGTGGCTCACACCTGTAATCCTGGCACTGTGGGAGGCCAAGGAAGGTGGATTGCCTGAGCTCACAGGTTCAAGACCAGCCTGAGCAAGAGTGAGACCCTGTCTCTAAAAGTAGCCGGGTGTTGAGGTGGGCGCCTGTAGTCCCAGCTACTTGGGAGGCTGAGGCAAGAGGATCGCTTGAGCCCAGGAGTCTGAGGTCACTGTGAGCTATGATGCCATGGCACTCTACTAGGGGCAACAAAGTGAGCCTCTGTCTCAAAAAAAAAAAAAAAAGAAAGAAAGAAAGAAAAGAAAAGAAAAAGAAAAAGAAAGAAAAATTGTGAAGATTAAACAGAGAGCTCTCAGTTACTCCACACCCATTCTTCCTATGGTTAAGTCTTACCTTAGTGGATGGCATATTTGTTAAAATGAATGAACCAGTATAGCCACATTGTTGTCAGCTAAGCTCCATCCTTTAGTCCCATTTTGAATGTTTTTACCTAATGTCTATACGCAGAATCCCATCCTGGACACCACATTAGCTGTTGCGACTCCTTAGGCTCCTGTTGGCCGTGATGGTTTCTGAGACTTTCCTAGTTTTTGCTGATCCTGAGGGTTTTAAGGTTTATTGGTCAAGTGTGTTGGAAACTGTGCTGCGATTGTGGTTTATCAGATTTTTTTCTCATGATTATAGTGGGGTTATGGGCTTTGGGGAGGAAAATCACAGAAGGCAGTGCCATTCTCCTCAAAACATATTAAAAAATACGTGTTATGAAACATGACCTCTCCTAGAGGACATTGACCCTGCCCCCCACCAAGTTACATGTGTTCTCTGATGTGTGGTTTTACTCTGTTGTTGCCACTCTATGCCATTTATTTCATAACATTTCATTATCATTTTCTTTGTGATATTTTATTATGAAAGTTTAGTAAACTTTAAGTTTTTTAAAGTAATGTTTTATAGGGCCCCCAACCTAGGTTCTACAATTGGTCTTTTACTATACACGCTTTATCATGCAACTGCCTATGTACACATTTTGCCATCAGTCCCATCAAGCCATTTTTTTCCCCCACTTCTGTCATTTGTTTTGAATTTTGGAAATTTTGTTCCATAACAGAAAAGAAAATCGAACTGGGCTTGCTGCAAAGAAACCAAAGAAGAGCATCATACGTGAAATGCAAGTTCGACAGCTGTGCAGCAGGAGCACATTTAAGAGGGTAAAACTTAGCCTGCAATTTAGGATCTGGTGGAAATTCTTTGATATTATGTTGTATGTCTAATATATCACTGCAACCCTGAAAGCTGCCAAAAGGCTTTGGAAAGAAAGCTACAGGAAACTATGGGCAAGGCGTGTGTGACTTCAGGGGTTTTGAAGGGAATGAAGAAGCATTTGCCAGTTTGGGTGCCAGGAGCATGTCTCCAAAAGGATTGTCAGAATGGCCTGGAATTACATTCCTATTTCCAAGAACCCATCCCCAGGGCTAAACAGGGACTGCTGGATACTTTGCTTTATGTATTCTTTCCTCTAATGCAAAAAACTGTAATGAATCCTCTGTGACACTTATCTGCAAATAGGAGAGAGTTTCTCTAGGAGAATGGTCTTTGTATTGGTTGGTAAAGGCTGCCATAACAAATTACCACAAATTGGGCAGCTTAAAACAACAAAAATGTATTGTCTTGCAGTTCTGGAAGGCAGAATGCCCGAGTTCAAGGTGCTGGCTGGACTAAGGCCTTGCTAGGACTGTGAGGAAAGCTTTATTTCAGGCCTCTGTATTTGGCTTGGAGATGGCCATCTTTTCCATGGACGGCCCCTTCTCGTCTTCTCTCTAAGGACATTTGTCCTACTGGATCAGGGCCCACCCTGATGACCTTATTTTAACTGGATTGATTATTTCTTGTAAAAACTCTTTATCCAAATAAGGTCACATGCTTAGGTACATACAGGGTGGCAGGACTTCAACATGTGAATTTGGGAGGGATACAATTCAGCCCATAAAAGTCTTCAGATTTGCTTATTGAATAATCTTCAAAAGAATTTAGAACTACTATGCCCCCCTAGCATATTTTCATATTGACACTTAGCAAAATTTGAATCATAGGTTTAAGCAGTTCCAAAGGATAAAATTTCTGGCATTTTGTAATTATTATTGCTTTGCGATAAAATGGTTACATCATTCTTTTAAATGTATCCAAATGAATTTAAATACCATAACAATTTGACTCAATAATCATACTTTATTATAAAAAATGCATTGCATAATCTCCTGTGGAAATTTTATACTTTTCTTTTTTCTCATTTTCATTCCAATTCCCTCACAGAGTTTTATCTTAGTATAATGTATTTTTGTGCCAGAAAGATCTTTTTTGACTACCCTATTATACTTCTCTTTGACAAAATTGTGTATAGAAATTAAATTTTTTAAATGTTTTATTTCCTCCATAAGGCTGTGTTAAAAACTTTCTTCTGGATTGAGTTATTATAATTAATGTTAGTCAAGTGATCAAAACAATAAAACTGTACTAGAAAATTATTTTATAGTTTATTAAACATAAATAACATTTCATTAGTTCACGCATCTATCAATGAATGGTTTAATGCTAAAACAATAGATTTCTGCGTACATTTTATCCCTTCCCCAGATTCATTAAAGTAACTGATGAGAAAACTTATTTCTGGTAATAAATAATGGAAAGAAAAGGCATTTGTTACGGTAATTTCATCCAATTCTCTGAATTCTATCCAAGTTAGATGCCAACCACTCCCTAGTAATTTATTGTCAAAAAATATTTTGAATACTGTCTTGGTGAAAAATTCTAAGTTCATCGTCAAATTCATGAAAATGTTGAAAACCGTATGACATACAGAATGCCGATTACCCAATTACAAGAGTTAGTCACAGTCTTGAATTCTGGAAGGTACATGGAAAAGGGTTTACCAAGACTTAGCAAATAGCTTTTGATTATATCTGCTGTTTTTTTTTTTTTTCACTTAAAGGCACCTTTTTATTTAGAATGAGTTGAGATCTCAGTTTGTGTTCATACAGAAGCAGACCTTGAGATGAGGTCCTGGGTTTGAGAAATTTATCTAAGTGGTAATCCCAGAAAGTAAAACTGAGGCAGGAAGGGAGTGAGACAGAGAAAGGATCAATCAGAGCAAAGTAAAAGTAAGTCAGTGCCTGAGCCCAACCCCACTTTCCAAGTGTCCTGCAGAAGTTCTGTCCCCAACCAGGCTGCACAGCAGGAGGTGGACATGGGCAAGTGTGTGACACTTCGTCTGTATTTACAGCCATTCCCTGCTGTTGGCACTGCAGCCTGAGCTTTGCCTCCTGTCAGATCAGTGGTGGTATTAAATTGTCATAGGAGCTCAAAGCCTGCTGCAAACTGCCCAGGTGAGAGATCCAGGCTGCACATTCCTTATGAGAATTTAATGCCTTTTGATCTGAGATGGAGATGTAATGCTTGAATCATCTTGAAACTATCCTCCGACCTCTGGTCTATGGAAAAATTGTGTCCCAGGAAACCAGTTCCTGGTGCCAAAAAAATTGAGGACTGCTACTGTCGAATGTACCTCAGAAGAGACCCACCAAGGAACAGAGAAGTTGGTACAGTATCCATTGACTCCCATTTTTTATTACTTACCCCTGCACTTGTGGGCTGGCTGTACAAAGCCAAGGACCAGAGAGAGAGCAAGGCGTCCTTACACTGAGAAGCAGAAAGACTGGAAAGTAGAGCCCCCTTAAAGGCAGACCACTAGGGGGCGCACAGCGCAACTATAGTGTAACAGCTGGAAAATGGAGATGCTGTTAATTTTATCACTGTCAGATCAACGTTTTTGTCAAATTGCATTTGCATGTTGTAAAATATACAGTATTTTCATCCAAACCTTGAAACAGCAAATATATCTCATTTAATTTATAAAATATTTCTCCCTGTATTGACATAGCCAATACCTTTTATCAACCTTATCAGCAAAATATGACCTTTTTTCCCAACACAAAATAGTCTGGCTTCATTTATAATTCAAATAAGTGTTAATATAAAAATTAAAAATGTCATCAAGTATTTCTTGCGTTTAATTTACATTTAATGTTGAATAAATATTAAATGTTGCTAAAACTACTGAGAAATAAATTTCGGAATTCATATTGTAAAAAGATTAAAGTGATGTAGATATAATGGAATTGATTTATCCATTTTTAAATAAGTTATAAAAACAAAAAATGAATTGAGATGCTTGATCTCATTATAAATCTCATTATTTAATTTATAATAACATACTGCTTAGATACATGATAAAAAGCATGGTATTTGGTAAATGTGTGCACATGTATTTATTGCTAATGTTCTAATTTGGTGAATAATTAAGTTAAAAATCATAAATAATACATATTAATAAATATTATTAATTTCTAGACCTTAGGATAAAATTTGCCCTAGTATTAAAAGGAAAAATCTACCTGATGCTAAAACTCATTAGCCTGGAAGCAAGCATGTAATTTTATTTATTTATTTTTTCATAGGCGTAGAAAGTGCTAAGCATTTATAAATAAAATTAGATGAGGATTTACTGCAATTTGAATAGATTGTTTAATGATATGCTTTAATAAAAAGTGCATTTTAACTGTCACTGAATTAGAAGGAAATTATGAAAGCATTTCATTTGTGTATTTTAACCAATTTACTCTGAGAAATTTGGTAGTTCCAGAAAATGTTTCAGGGATGTTTAAAAGAATCAAAGTCACGAACATACACTCCTTTGACTAGTGTTTGCAGCTAATAACAAAACATTTTAGGCATAAATATTGAGGATAGCCAAGTGGAATTGCCTACTCATATATAGAGGGAAAAAAGCTGTAAAATATTCAAAATAATTTTACTCATGTGTAATTTGCTGTCGCTGACTCCCCCACTACCACAAACAACACAGTTCAAGTTTTGACCATATCAAAACTTATCACTTCTACCCTCTCTGCCACCTAACTAGAGATCCCATTTTAATCCAAAGCCTCACTCTGAACAGAAATGTGTATAGTAGAGGTAAGACTAGAACTTTCCAGCGCCCTAAGTAACCATTAAAGCAGTGGTTCTCAACCTTCCTACTGCCATGATGTATTTTCATTGTTACAAAGGGGTCACGACCCACTGGTTGAGAACCACTGCATTAAAAGGAAGTGTCTCTTTTGGGGTTACTCGAAGGTTTCTGAACTCAGGAGCAATGTACTGAAGTATGATCTGGATGGCATGACAAGGGTTTTTTTGTATACAGGCTTTTAGGCAAATCAGTGAAGTTCTCCGCATTCAGGACGCCCTTGGATAGCCCAGGTGTGAGACCACCAGGTTCTTGGATGCGTATTTGTTCAGTTGTGTTAAATATCGTCTAGCTGCTCTCCAGGGCGGTTGTGCCAACTTACATTTCTCCCACCTGGATATGAGAATTCCTCTCACTCTGGGTCTTTGCCAATATTTGATACCATCAGACTTTGAAATTTTTGTCACTTTAGTAGGGGAGAAATATCATCTCATAGACTTGACTTTATACTTTCCATATTATCAATGAGCTTAGGTCTGTTGGCTACTTCAGTTTCTGCTGCAGTGAGTTGTCTTTTATATCTTTTCCTCAGTTTTTGATTTTTTAAATTAAATGTCAAAATTCTTTACATATTGTATATGTTAATCATTTTTTCTGTTCTATATGTAGCCAAGTCTATCTCCCATCGTGTCACTAATTATGGCATTGTCATCATTGTTAGTACCATGCTGTCATTCTCTCATCATCATCATCATCATTTTATCATCATTCTATCACGACTAACAGTATAATTAAAATACATCAAGTGTTAATGCTGTGCCAGGCCTGTTTTAAGTATGTTATGTATGTTGCCCCCATTTAATTCTCACAACAGCTTTATGAAATAGGTTATTATATTCCCATTTTATAGATGAGGAAACTGAAATGAAAGGCCTGAGAAAATTTGTTTAGATTGTCCACCCAGGAAGTGGTAGAGGCAAGATTTAAACTTAAGACACTCTAATTTCAGGACACTCATCCTTTATCACTGTACTGTCTCATATAACTTCACCATAATATTGTGCACTATAAATAGTATTGCGATCTTCAAATAACTTCATGTTAGTGTATGTAAATGGTATTGAGTTTTCTAGCTAAAAGCTAAAGTCCACTTCACTTTGATAATTAAGTGTCCACGATGGGTCAAATATTGTGTTAGACTTGGAGAGTTAAAAAAAGAGAGAGAAGGCCGGGCAAAGTGACTCATGTCTGTAATCTTAGCACTCTGGGATGCAGAGGAGGGGGGATTGCTTGAGCTCAGGAGTTACAGACCAGCCTGAGCGAGAGTAAGACCCCCATCTCTAAAAATAGGCAGGTACCTGTAGTTCCAGCTACTTGGGAGGCTGAGGCAAGAGGATCGCTTGAGCCCAAGAGTTTGAGGTTGCTGTGAGCTTTGACGTCACGGCACTCTACCAAGGGTGACAGAATAAGACTCTGTCTCAAAAAATATATATAATAAAAATAGAAAGAGAGAGAAAAGACACTGTCTCTGCCCTCGAGGTACTTACAAAGTAAGGAGAGAAGATGAACGATTGCAATACTGTGTGATGGGCATTATAACGGGACTCAGAAAGGATGCTGTGAGACACACACAAAGGTTCCATAGCACACAATCGTCCGTGATGATCCTGGTATAACACGACCACATCGTGTGAATGATTTACATCGAATCTTTAGTCAGCAAAGCTGCCAAATCTTTCTCACGTGTGCCTACCTTCCCTTGTCTTCCTTAGTAGTTTGGACCCATGTGTTCTTTTGTCCTAATTAATCTTCCTGGTCCGCTTGTTGAGATCTTTTTGGACTTTGATTTGCCCGTGGAGAGCTTTAGCCATCATGCCATGTACAGTGTGCTTAGCGCATTATTGATGTTGTTATTCAAGCCATTGACCTCCTAATTGATGACTCCTAAGATAGATTTTGTAGACAGCTCTAGAGACAACAACCAGGCCCACTTATCACCGTTTTGAAGATTGTTCATCCAGTTTCCTATCTGTTTCTAGAGGTGTTGTGAGGGTGTAGGCAGGGAATGGATGGAGAAAGGTCAGAGCTGAGCAACTGAGGCAGTGAGGCGGGGGCATCATGGCAACAGCCACTTTAGCTGCTGCTGCTTTTCTTTTTTTTTCTTTTTCATACTTTTTCCCCCTCCCTCCCCCAATAAAAGCTGAACTATCCCTTCAAGAAATGAATGAAGCATTAACATTTTGGTTGAACTGAAAATGATGAGCTATGACTTAAACTGCTGGCACCTCAATTTATTCCTCATTGAAGTGGACAAAGTAAGGTTGGACACTAAATGAAACATTTTAATCCCTTGGTATGTTACGGAGGGAAAAAAGATTAGGAAATGCCAGGGATTATTTTTACCTTAAACCTCTGTGGTACAGAAGTGGAAAAATGCATCCAGCAGTGAAGCCACTTGTGACTTCATACCAGGGCCCTGTTGTTTTATCTGGATTTTTCCTATGACGTCATTCCACCTCGGTTATTTTTAAGCGCACGAGCACAAATATTTATTTCTTGGCTGCTAGTTTTCTGTCTCACCTCGGTTGCTATTTTAGCAATTGTGCTATAAATGGACAGTGCTGTGATCTCACAGGTTCTGGGAAAGGGAGAGAGGGCAGAGACAAATCCTACAGTGACTGGCCAAAGAGAGGCAGGGAGTTTGCGTGGGAACTCTTAGCAGTCAGAGGCAGCAGGGAAGTGAGCAGAAGCAAACTCAGAGAAAATGCCAGTCTGTGGGATGGGCTGCTTATCATTTGTGGAAGAAGAGTGAGGCCCTTTAAAATTGTGCACAATAAAAACACACACACAATTTGCCCAATGTTTTTACCAACTGGGGGCTTAGTTTTTTGCATGATGCTTTCATCAAGCCCCTGAAAGATCTATCATGTGTTCCCCAGGGCAAAGTCACTCTAATAAATGGTTGCGGATTCCTCTGGAGAAGGTTTGCAGGAAAATGTACAGTATCCACTGCGTTGTAAGTTCCTTCCTCAAGGGGACTTGGCCTTCCCTTCAATCAAGAGGGTCTGGATCCGTGAACTGGCTTGGATCTACAAACTGGGTAAGAGTGCAGGATTTTTAGATCTTTGAGTATTCTCCAAACGTCTTTCCAACTGTGCACCTTTACGTCATTCTGCTTTAGCACTCTTCATTGTCTTTCTTTGTGTTTTGTTGGTATAACTAAATGACTGAGACTAATTTATAAAGATTCGGACATCTACTCAATTATGGCTTTAGAGCTGTAAAGTCCAAGACTGAGGAGCTCCATCAGTTAGGGGGCCTCTTTGCTGTATTATTCCCTGGAGGAAGACAAAAAGGCAGGGAAGTGCATGTGCATGAGAGAGAAACTCACCTTTTCTCTGCCTTTCTTTTCTACTCAGGCCTCCAGTCAGTTGGATGGTCTCTGCCCAAACTGAGGATGGATTGACTCACATGCCAATCTCATCTGGAAATACCCTCTCAAACACACTCTGAAGTAGTGTTTTACCAATTCTCTAGATATTCCTTAGTTCAATCAAGTTGACACCTAAAATTAATCATCAGAAGTCCACCTCCTGTCAACTTGGTACCTGTATGCATTTTCTAAACTATACTTAATCTCCAAATAAAGACAATAGCAAGCTGGTAGTCTGCCCTAACATGATATAACTATCCTGCATACAACTGAAAATACATTAATCTTTTCACTTAGAAGAGGAGATAAAGCTCTTTGTGTGATGTTTACTCTTCTCCTGATATCCTGCAACTTACATGCTATGGAACAAAACTAGCAACACTTAAATACTGATATGAAGTCAATATATCATAGATTATCCAAAAATAAGATAGTACTAAAAACACAGACATTGCCTAATATATGCACACACAAACATATTCTTAACACAAAAGGGAAGCAATGTTCATAATAATTACAGTCCTCATGTCTGTAACTGGGCATATGGTCATATTTGGTAATTATAATTATCTTTCTGTGACCCTTCCATATTTTCTTTGCCTTCAACAATCACCTCAGCTGTTTGTGGTTCATTACTTGGTGGGGCAACCCAAACATTCACTCCTTAAAGCACAGGGCTGTTAGCTCAGCACAGTTCTGGCTAGATCGGGTTATTATAATTTCAAATTGAGCTTAATCACAAGGCATTGCAACAATAAGAAAGAACTAAAGGGATCTTCTGTGTTTTAGAAATATTCTTCTTTGCTTCTCTTGTGAAGCACGAGTTCAATTTCCCCTCAGCAGTCTGGATAAATCACCCTAGCCAACACTATACCTCATTTTTGTTGACTTAGAGATATAAAGACTCCTGAGTGGCCATGTGGCAATCTAAACTTTGACCTTGATGAAGTCCAGTGGCAACATTCTTCCCTATGGAACTAAAACCTCCATGACAGCAGAGATAAAGTAATTGAAAGATGAAGAAAATATTTCACTAGTGTGTCACTAGGGACAATAGTGAATGATGACACTCTAATCTCTACTCCCTTATTTCTAGACCTGTGAATTCTGGATATAGGCAAATCAGACTCACACATAGGTTGTTGTTTCAGAGCATAAAACATAATATTACACACAAAAGCATATGAAAAAAATATTTCTTACGATTGTGGAGACTGTGAAGTCTGAGGCAGGGACCTTTTTGCTGAATCATCCCAAAGTGAAAGGTAGAAGGTAAAAGAGAAGGAAAGCATGAATGTACACAAGAGAGGTACCAAAAGGTTGGTTCCTTCTATCAGGCACCAACACTCCTGATAACTCACCCACTCCCATGCTGATGGCATTAATTCAAGATTGCACCTGTCATCACTGTTGCTCTGGGGTAAAGTTACCAACACGGGAATTTTATATACTCTTTCCATCCCAACAGTCCAAAAAGTCTTCACTTGTGCCCACATCAGCTCAAAAGTCCAAAATCTAAAGTTTCATTTTAATCACATAAGGGTGACGGTCGAAACAATTAATTCTGAGGCAAATTCACCTTGAGATGTGAGCCTATGAAACTAAAAAGCCACTTGCTTCAACTTTACAATAGTTTGACAGCAATAGAGAGAGTAGAAATACTCATTCCAAAATGGGGAAATAGAGATGACAAAAGTGGTAACTACTCCCAAGTAATTCCAAAATCCTGAAGAGGAAATGCCATGAAGTCTTAAAGCTGGGGAATTATCTCTTCTGATAAAGTGCCCCATATCCTGGGCACGTGAAGGGGTAGGAGTTGGGTTCTAAAATCTCCACTGAGCCCAGCAACCATGGCTTTGGGAGGCTCAGTACACCAGAACCTCTTATGGGTTATGACCTTGTACCTGCAGCTTTCCCAAGTTGGCGTCGCCTGCTAGTGGCCCTCTAGTTCCAGGTCTCCAGGATCCACTAAGCATTCCCCTGCTGGGGACATTCTGCCCTGGCCTTGCTCTTATGGCTGCACTGAACATTTCCCTAGTGCTGTCTGTGGTGGGTCAACCCCTGTGACAAGTGTCTGCCTGAGTTCTCCTAAGAACTGTGCGATCCTGAGTGGAGGTCATTATGGACCCACAACTCATGCACTCTACACAGCAGCAGAGTCAACACCATGTGGATGCCACCAAGGTTAAGCTTATACTCTCCTGATGATTGAGAAAATCTGCACTTGGCCCTGAATGACCCTGGCTGGGGTTGCTGAGTAGAAGTGCTGGAATGTGGAGAACAAAGTCCCAAGACAATAATGTGCAGAAGGGTGTGTTGAGCCCTTTCTGCAAGCTATTCAGCCCTCCTAGAGCTCCAGTTATGAGGGAGCAGCAGCCTTGAAGGTCTGTGAAATGCCTTTAGGGTCTTTCTGCAATTCTGATGATAGCACGTGGCTCCTTTTTATGCAGAGTTCTTTCCTCAGCAAAGAGAGGCTTGTCCACAGCCTTAGATAGATCTCATCCTTTATATGATCAGATTAAATATATTCAGAAATTTACTTTATGTTTTCCTTTTAATTATAAATTTTGTCTTGAAATCATTTTGATTTTCTCTCATTTTTGTATAATACAAGCAGCCTAAAGAAGACATGCAGCTCTGTGAATCCTTTGTTTCTTATGTATTTATTTTGCTAGATATCCAAGATCATTGCTTTCAAGTCCTACTTTCTACAAAGTCCTAGAACATAAGCACAAGCCTTTCAAGTTCTTTGCAATTATATAACAAAGATAACCATTACCCCCATTTGCAATACCTTGCTCTTCATTTCCATTTGAGAACTCATCAGAATGGCTGTTACCCTCTGCAATTCTACCAGTACTCTGATTATAACCACTTAAATGATCTCTAAGGAGTTCCAGACTTTCTCTGGTTTTCCTCTGAGCTCCCATCAGAATCACCCATAAAACCATGTTCACAGCATCTTGGCTCTTTCTAGCCCATTTCTCCAAATTCTTCCTCTACTTACTACCCACTTTCAAAGTCACTTCATGTTTTTCAGGTATTTGTTATAGTAATAAGTGCACTCTGCCTGATAATTTTATGGTTTAGTCTGCTTTGTGGTGCATAAAGAATACCCCAGACTGGGACATTTATAATGAACAGAAATTTGTTTGGCCCATAGTTCTGGAGGGTGGAAAGTTCAGCCCTAAGGGATCAGTTTTAGTAAGGTTTTTCTTGTTCATGCTCCATGCTGGAAGGCGGAAAGGCAAGATTGCGTGCCAAGGAGGAAATAGTTTTTTTTCTGCTTTTGTTGTTCTATCCAGGCCCCAAATTGGATAGTGCCTGGTCACACGGAGAGGTGAACCTTTCTCATTCAGTCCACTGGCTTACATGCCAATTTTCCTCTGAAAACACCCTCACAGATGCATCCAGAAATAATGATTTATCAGTGCTCTAAATGTTAATTCAGCCAAAGTGACAACTGAAATTAATGATCACCTAAAGTTAACCATGTTTCAAGGTCTTAAAATAGAGTAGCTTCTTACACATGTATACATAGACACACATCTACTCTCCATACCTGACTTGATAGTGAAAACCTTTCTCTTTTACATTTCTCCGCTACCTAATGTCTTCTTTATATAATAGAACATATAGCATTTTTTGTTTAAAAAGAAATTTCGATTTTCTTTGGAGCTTTCTTTTGAAAAGAAACTTTGGTGTATTTATCATTCTATAGCTTCTTAATCTGCCTTATCTGTACATCATAATACACTATACACAGAAGCAAAAGTAAAAATAAATAGATTTACAACATGAAATTTCCCTCTCTTTTCCTGTCACATGCATCAGTCCTGAGAAAACTTCACATTATTCATCAAAGAAATTTTATTATTTGAAATATCAAAGAAATATTTATTATTTACCACTGGTTTTCATTCCATAAGTTGACTAAATCCTCTTGCCTATGTGAATTTTTAAATGTAATGCCACTTATTCTTGATTCTATTTTCTAAAGTGAAAATAGTGTGGTTTATTAGACGTTCAAGACCACTGCATCCCCAATTTAGATGAAAAATGGCCCTAAAACCCATAACTATCTTTAAGGTCACACATTTACAGGGTCATGTATATTGTATTTATCTTTTATGCATACAGGTACTATAAATATCCCTTCAATAAACATTTATTTGAGACTTACTTCATGACAGACCTATGTTAGGTGCCAGATGTATAAAGATGAATATGGTCTGGCTATTGATATAAAAATGTTATAATACAGTAAGAAATAGATACGGTGCATTGACTTTTAAAAATTCAAAGTATAAGAAATCTGATGGGAGTGAAGAAATTAGCAACGCTTAGAAGCAGAAAAGCAAAGTGACATATTGAAGTGTATAAAGCTAGGACACCAATGGGGAAGGAATGTCTTTCATTTAGCAGGATCACCTGAGCAAGAGCATAGGGGCATGACAGAACCTCATTACGAATAGTAAATGGTATGAACGGTCATGGCATGGGGTCTCTGGCAGCACAGTTGGAATTTAATCTGAAATTTGAAACTCACTCATGTCATACTATTCATGACATTCTAGTGAACTTAGAAGATTTTTTAAAAGAGTGATAAACCCATTAGAGGTTTAGTAGTTTGTTTTTTTTTAAATTGTGACATTTTAATGTTTTTAGTCAAAGAGTACAAGAGAAAACACCACCAGAAAAGAGGTGAAACAGAGAAATAAGCTGAGCAAGGTGGAATAAAAGCGGTTAAGTAGCTTATTTTTAAACTAGAAGCTAAATTACTTGTCTGAGCAGTACCTGCTTTTACTAGAAGCCTGGCCTGTAAGGGGCACAGCTTGCAAACACCCCTGCTGTGATCTGTAAGCACTCGGAAGGACAATGGTCTGGGAAGGAGCGTTAACCAGGCCTTCCCGGCCCACTGAACAGTCAAAGCAAATGTCCAGTTGTGGAGATTTGTATTATGGCCAGGGCAGCAGAGATCAAGGGATCAGCTCAAGCCCTGAAATATGGTCGGGAGGGTTTGTACCCTAATCAAGGAGGGAAACGCCTTTGAGTGGAGATCAGAAGAAAATTCTTCTCTTCCACTGATTCTTTAGAGGAGCCTGATGCCATTGCATTTGCTCCACAGAGAACTACAGGGTCTAGCCTCCCCCAAGGAATCTGTGTGCGTGACCATGGACAGGAGGCTTCCCCTATGCAAGGCTCACGTGTCAGATTTGTCAAAGCTGCTCTGACCCTTACAGTCAATGATATAGATAGGATGAGAGCTAACATGCTTACTCAGAGAAACTGTTCACATTTTTATTCCCTTCCTCAGCTTGCCTTCTTGGCTAAATGAGCAAATAGCCTTCAATAAAAGCTGGTGGACCACTTAGGGCCACTTGCTGAACCCCCCCGCCAAGCTAACAGTATTCCCCTGTGTTCCTACCTTTGAAAACTCTGTTCTGCATGTCCTGTCTCTTTATCTCTCACCACTTTTAATTATTTTTCTTCAGTTGATAGCTGCTAGTTCCACAGGTCTTAAAAGACCCTGCCCCTGCTGCAGGACCCTGGCAAGGGAGAGTAATATAATCTATTTTGTGTTGCATCAATCATGTTGATGCTCCTGTGTAAAAGGAAATAGAGGAGAAAGAACATAGGATTCTTTTTAGCATTGTAATAGTGAGATGAGCACAAAAAAATGTTGATACAGTGGCAGGGTGATAAATAGCAATAGTATATTCAATGTATAGAGTATTCCTAAAAATACATAAGAAGTGGCACATTAAATGTAATTTACTTATTTTTTCATGTATTTCTGGCAAGTTTATGTAATGCACCCAATACAAATGATTCATATAAAACCGTCATGATTGAAGTGGCATGTGACAGATTAAATAATTATGTTACATATTGATTTTTACTGTATGTTGAGTAGTAGCTTGTGCATAGTGGATACTACTTGGTATTGGATGATTGAAGGAAGCCATGAGTGAATCAACAAATTAATGGCTACTATAGCTAAATTTGTCAATTAATAGGTCTCATTTCTACTTCTACCCTGCTACCATTTTGTGTGATAATGTCTTTTAATTTTAACAAGAATAATTTTGAAAATATGCTTAGGGAGTCAAGGTGGCTTACTAGAGATATTGATTACCAGATTGTCTCAGAAAGAAGAAAATGTTTTAGAAGAAACAAAACATAGCCCAGGTGGAATTCTAAGGGAAAAGTGCCAGAACTTATTAGAGATTTTATGGGAAGAAGTTTCCGAGAGCATGAAGAAGCAAGATTTGGGAAGAGATCACCCCTAGGGAATTTGGAGCTCCATGAAAAGTGTAGGTGATAAAGTTTGTTTTTCCTCCCTTCACACCTCTGTCATACTATAGGTTTCTGAACTATTGGGGAGCTTCTTTATCATCACAAGCCCAGAAGATGCTACCATGAGTGGGTTGGGAGCTTCTTGAGAACAGAGCAATGGGCTGCCAGCATCCCCAGGGCTGCTTCCAATCACCACAAACCCAAGCTGAGGTGGTGGGCACCATGGAACTTTTCTACTCATTGTGAACCTTCATCATGTCAGGGGAGCCTCAGACTACAATTTTATTGTTACTGCACCCCAATGAAATATTTCCTTCCACTTGACAGGGACCCAGTGGGTCTCAAGAAACCTGTGTAATCCCAGAGCTTGGACATTCAGAGTGGTCTGCATTCAGGAGAGAGAAGTATACAGTAAACTGGGGGACCCCTCAGGTGAAAGGGAACAAGAATGCTAGCTCTCCTCCATTCAGACTCTTCTCCTACACATTTTCCTCTCCACAATACCTTTGTAGCCATGGTAGTTCCCACGTGGCTCATCAAGGGTACCTCAAAGGGCAGTTGAGCTGGGGCTTTCAGTAATGGCTGCTACCCTTCTGTTGGCGTACCCACCAGCCTGACACTTCCAGAAAGTCAGGCTCATGCTTTTTTTCTGTAAGACCTGCAGCAGACAAAGAAATGTTATGACTCTGAGCTCCCTTTCTGCCAGCCTTTTGTGGTGCTGCTGGTCTGGCTGCCCCAGCGGAGTAAGGCATATGTTAAACCTACTTACTCTACAAGCAACTCTTCTTCTTGGCACAAAGTATTCTATAAGCACCCTTCTTCTTGGCACAGAGATGACAGTTCAGCGAATGGAAGACAGGCATTCAGACCAGATCCTATACTTGTGCTCAAGAAAACAGGGGAGAATTGTGAACTAATCTTGAGAGGCACAGGAGCCCACTTAGGCAGAACTAACAGGAGGGCAAAGTGTGGATCAAAGTCACACAACCCTCATGGAGCACCCCCCCAACAGGAAAACTGTGCATTCAGTTTGGGGCAGGATCCTGGGCTGGGGAGCTCCCCACTTGTAGCACCACTGCTGGCAAGGTCAGCTAGTTTTAGCTGCTGATTTTTGCTGAATACCAAAAGGAAATCCACAGGGCAAGTGGAGATGGAGAAGAGTGAAACTAGTCTGCCAGTCTGTGAATCACACCCAGACTCTCTTTCCCCTGCAAGCACACTTTTTGACCTGGGCCATTTTGGCATCTCTTTTGTGGCTTTCCCCAGTGGCTTTAGAATTGACTCTCAAACTCTTCCAAGATAGCAATTATACCCATTTTTCTGGAGCTTGAATGCAAGCTCAGTCTTCCCAGGCTTCACTCCTCTGACCAGCTCTGCTGTGATGAAGCTGGAATGTCCTATTATCCTACCCATTTTCAGGTCCATCAGAGTGCTTCTGATCACCTAGAACTGGTCACAGATCCTAAAACACAATACTGTAACTGGATCCTTCCTACAAACATTACCTATTGGCAGGGAGGACAACTTGCACAACCCATTACTGCATTTGCTAATCCATTTATACAAGGCAGGGCTAGCTCTTAACCACAAGCACCACCTGCTGATTTAGAGATTAAAGTGGGTGTTCCAATATAATACATATTTTTGAGAAAACCACAGGATTGGGGAAAGAGAAAGGATTTTAAAGACCTACATTTCCTGTTGTCAAGAAAATATAGAAAATCTGCGCATATACATAGCGCACCACAGCTATAGCCTACAAATATTATGAATTGAGAAAACTATCACACTGAGAATTTATGTAACCAAGTTATGCATCTAGAACCTAGAACATCCACATCATCAAAGCACCCACACGCAAAGCCGAAGTTCATCACCTAACATATGCTATAGGCAAAATCTAAAGAAAAATTGTGAAATAGCTGCTCCAAGTGAGAAGGAATAAACATAAGAATTACCGAAGTATGAAAAGTCAGAGTGAAAGGACGCCACATGCACCAAACTGCATATCATCTCTCTATCAATGTGTCCCAATCTAAATGAAAATACTGAAATGACTGATAAAGAAATCCAAGTATAAATTTTATGTAAGATAAAATGGAAACTAACTCAAATAAACTAGAAAAAAATTCAGGAAATGAACATAAAATTTACTGAAGGGATAAATAGATTAGTGAAAAAAATAAGAGCTTCTGGAAATGAAATATTCTTCAGGGAAATACAAAGCAGGATGGAAAGTTTAAAACTAGAGAAGTGCAAGCAGAATAAAGAATTTCAGAGCTTGACAACGCGTTAGCTCTAACTCAGTCAGTCCACAATAAAGAGCACAGAATCAAGAGGAAAGACGAAAGTCTATGAGAAATATGAGATATCCCTGAGGGTGGAGAAGAAAAAGCAAAAGGCCTGGAAAACTTATTTGAAGTAAAAATGGAGAAAACTTCCCTGGTCTTGCTACATCCTGATGCAGGAAATTCATTGAACACTTGAAAGATTTATTGCAAAATATCATCACAAAGGGAAAATCATCATATTGACTAAAGTCAATATAAAAGCAGAACTACTTTGAGCCATGAAATCACTTACAAAGGAAAACCCATCAGAATAACTGCAGACATTTCAATAGGCACCTTACAAGCCATTAAGAAATGGGATCTTACCCTTAGTCTCTTTGAACAAGTGCCATCTAAGAATTTTGTATCCTGCAAAACTAAATTTTATAAATAAAGAAAAAATAAAGTCTTTCCCAGACGAGCAAAGACTAAGGGAATCTATCATCACTAGACCTGTCCATACAAAATGCTAAAAAACCATACATGGAAGAAAACAATCAATAGCCATCAGTGTAAAAATAACCAAAGGATAAACTCACATCTCTTAAAAAGAATCAATACAAAGAAGGGAAAAAATGCAAATAAGCATAATAAAACCTGATAAAAATGCTAGGAATGTAAATTAATACAATTTTTGGTAATCGATTTCTCAATATATATCAACATGTCAAATTCATATGTTCTTTGACCTAGCTATGGTATGAAATGCAGATTTGTTTATAACAGAGAAAATAAACAAAATCCAATAAAATAAGTGCAAAATAAAAGGAAATTGGTTACAAATAGTGAGACAAATGTTAGTGTGCTTTTATTAAGATAACATGTCTGAGCTGGGTGCTGTGGAGGGCACCTGTACTCCCAGGTACTTGGGAGACTGAGGCAAGAGAATCACCTAAGCCCAGGAGTTGGAAGTTGCTGTGAGCTGTGTGATGGCACGGCACTCTCCAAGCGTTCATAAGTGAAACTCTGTCTCAAATAAAAAAAATAAAAATCTATGCAACATATTATTTAATGATAAAGTGTACTGTGTGATACCATGGCACTCTACCGAGCTTAATAAGTGAAACTATCCCCCTCCCCCCAAAAAATCTGTGCAACATATTATTTAATGATAAAGTAAGTTTCAAGAAATTACACTGGAAAACAAGATGTAATCAGAGATGAAAATAGTGTGTAAATCATGTAGTCATTGCAAGTTAAAGAGTACTACACACATTGTTGCATTATTACTCAGTATATTTTTATTTTAGTGAAGCTTTCATGTAATGTTAATTTAATGTTGTGTCTTACACTAAGTTTAATAGAAATTATGTGCAAATATATTAAAGTTTTGTTTTATAGTGGGGAAAAGAACGTGTGAATGTTTACATCTATTTCATGTAGATAAAAATTGAAGTACAAGTTTCTGGGTAAGTAGTTAGATAGATAATTTTAATGAGATAAATTTAAATCGACATGGGAGGGGTAACTAAACCCCAGAACAGCCCTAAAGGCCATGCTCAGACATTTTCTTCACTATCTCTGCCATCTCATTTTCCACATGTAGGGAAGGAGGCTTTGATTTCCTGAGGTTTCCCTCAACTCTCCCAACATGCCCCAGCCTTGGGATCTTTTTGTCCCTAGAGTTGCCTCTGCCTGGAGTAAAAATCTTACAAAAAGACAGAGTAGAACAGTGGTTTTCAGGGGCTGGTAAGCTGGCGAAGCAGGAGGGCCAGGTAGGGAGATGTTGGTCAAACTATGTAAAACTTCAGTGAGACAGGAGTAATACCTTCTGGAGATCCAATGTACAACATGGTGACTGTATTAAGAACAACGTCCTGCAGTTTTGCAAATTGCTAAAAGAGAAGTTTTTAAATGTTCTATGTAAGTGATAAGGATGAAAGGTGACGCTTATGTTAAAATGCTTAATTTGGCCATTCCACCGTGTATACATACTTTTAAATATTTCATATACAATAGATAGATACAATTTTATTTGCCAATTGAAAATGAGTAAATTAGGGGAAAAACACAATAAATAATATTTCTCAAAAGTTGCTTTTTCTGACTCCCATACAAAAAGTCCAGTTTGAAACTGTTTCTCTCCCCCTTTTCCCTCAATAATAGGGTATTATTCTTGAGAATTTGGCCTCTCAGTTTTCTTCATGGTGCTTCCCTAGCACCCTGAAAAGTATACCTGACACTTCATAGGTAGTCAATAAATATCTTAAAATGAATAATTGATTGAATGGATAAATAAGTGAACAGTACTCCAGGAGAAGTCATTAGAAACCGTTAACTCATTTTGCTGCATCTTTTTGTGTATTCCTTTACCATGTAAGATATTGTATGTGAGAATTCTCAAAATTGGTATAGAAAGTAAAATATCATGCTTTTTATTAGTGTTTTACACATAAATTAGACAAAATAATATTGACTATAGTTTGAATTAATTTATCAAGTGAACATTTGTCTCTTTAACAAGTCTATTTCAGAATTTTATGATGATGTGAATGAAAACCTGCACAATATTGAGATCATAGTATGTTATGGTTATATTTTGCAATGTGGATATAAACAACTCTTTACCAAATTGTTAAATTCCAATATATTGTCCCATATATAATATAATACATATTATATGGGACATATGTATAATATGGGACAATATCATATAATATATAATACATATTATATATATAATAAAATAAATATAATGAAAAATGTATCTGTAACAAACTGAACTATGTCCCCTTCAAATTCACATGTTGAAGTCTTAACCACTACTGTGACAGTATGTGGAGACAGACCTTTAGGGAGATGATTAAGATTAAACAAGGGTCTAAGAGTGAGGCCCTACTAGAATAGAACTACTGTTCCTATAAGAGGGGGAAGAAACTCCAGAGAGTTCCCTCCCTACGTGATTGCAGAAGAACCTTTTGAAGACACAGTGAGAAGGCAAGAACAGAGTCACCAGAAAAAGTTCTTGCTCTTTGATATTGGACTGCCTGCCTCTGGGACTAGGAGAATGGAGATTTCTTTTGTTTAAACCACTCAATCTATGGTATTCTGTCACTTCATCCTAGGTAATACTCTATGCAGAATGGATTTTATATGAACTCTAACTTGTAGGCAGTGATCACTTATTTAGTTGCAGGTTGTATCAGGTCTTCTCAATGATCAATTCCCCTGTCCCTTGTTTTATTAAGTGATCAATTCCCCTGTCTCTTGTTTTATTAAAGTTTTATAAATATTTATTCTTTTTTGAGCAAATGTTTAAAATTTAGGATTTAGCTAATACTATAATATAACTTAGTGTTGGTTTAACTGATACAAAAAATACACTAATTAACTAGTTGCTGCTAGGATCAGTGTCACGTGAGAAGGTAAAGTAATTTAATTCTTTCCTCTCTACAATATGTACTCTACCTCTAGGCAATTATGAAGGAATGCTTTCTCTGATGGCTACATATTGTCTGCATTTCACCATTTAGAGTGACGATTTTCCATCCCTGGATTTGAGTGATAGAGAACAAATTTTAGGCTGATTGCTGCATACAAGACTATTTGGTTTCTGTGCGAGTCATTAACTGTATTATTTCCTTTTTGCACATTAAACATGCCACCAACCTCAACCTCCTGCTCATATCTCCTGGGCATTTAGTGTTTAATAGTGTCAGTAACAGCTGGTGTGCTGTCTAAACTCTGAGAAAGGTAGTCCTTGGAGATTTACATACCCGAGGCAATTAACTGAGGCTTCTTAATGAAGGGAGTATGAAATCTCTGTCTTTTGTACCAGTTTGGTGAAAGTCATGGGGCAACCAACAAAACAAGCTCATATAATGGTATTTAATTGTGTTCCTGTAATTGAGCAGACAATTACTTTTAATACTATGAATAGAATTGAAGAAATATGTTGCAAATGCAACTATTTTTGCTAACCAGTTATCTTCTTGCTTTGCACAAAATGAGATTGTATGACAAAATAATTGCTATTTGTGTGCATTAATAAAGCATTTCTCCATTCCTTTCAATATTGGAGTTTTTAAAAATAATTAACATAAAGAATTGAATACTACTGGGTACTTGAGGAGAAAAATTGCTTGGCACATTTAATGAAGTTTGATGCCTTCTATAAAGAGTAAAGAGAAGACAATGTAACCATCTTTGTATTCTCCATAGTATATTGCATATGGGGTAGGTTTAGCAAAAGTTTATTAAGTTTGTTACTAAATATTTACCTTTTTAGCATTTTAAATTTCCTGCTTGTTACTAAATATAATTCTTTTTTGTTTCTTCAAATGTATCTAAAGGGTAGAACAACTCAGCTGTTCAACTGCAGCATTTATATCTAAAATAGGGGCAGTATTTAATATCTGTAGACTTGGCTTATACATATAATACATGTTTGTCGAAGAGACAGGAAATTTTAAGATAAAGACTCTGACATAAAGATCACTGCTGAGGAGGGGAATTTGCCCCTGAAAAACTGTTTATTATTATTGGTAGTTCTATTGCATTCTTAAAACATATACACTATGCTTTATAGAAATAAACATTTGTCAAACTATTACAGGGTACATATTGATGATGGTGATTATGATGGAACATAGTATTGCAACATATAAAGTTATTAAGTATGAAATGTCCAATTTCCTAAAATACTAAGTTTGATAGTATTTCTGGCATTTGATGTTGACACTTCATAATTTATTTTTATCCTGAAGGTGCATCCTCATTCCTTCAAATGCATGTTTTGCCTTGTGATTATATTTCAGGTTTTTTATAGCTATTTTTGTGAAACCAGGGATAAATCAAAACTTTGTTATTTTTGAATAAGTATTCCACTGTGGAAACAAGGCAGAACAGCTAGAAAGAAAATGTTTGGGAAGGATGTGAATAATGAATGCACTAGACATCAGTGGTCTGAGAAGCTGTGTTCGTGACCTTCATCTTGAAAATGATCCACAAGAGTGAAGTGAGACCAGTGTGGATAATGAGGACCTAAAATCTGTCATGGAGCAAATCCACCTCAATCTATGTGTGAATTATCAGCAAGGTTTGATGTTACTTGTCCAACAGAATTGGAGTACTTGATAGAAATTGGCAAGCTCCTTTACTTTGAATTAAATGATCATCAGAAGAGAAATCATCTTGAAGCTTGCCTTTCTTTGCTGTCATGACATAAAGGCGAACCATTTCTACACTGCATTATTACCTGTGATGAAAAGTGAATTCTTTTTGACTGTCACCAGTGTTTGGCAAAACAATTGAATAAAAATGAATTGCTGATACACAGTCCAAAATTGAATATTTAGGCATAAAAGCTGATGGTGTCTGTTTGGTTGTCTAGTGCTGGTATTACCCATTGCATTCTCATGAAAATTGGTCATTTGATGACACCAAATGTCTGCTGCAACCGGCTGGGTGAAATGATGTGGATGACTGTGATTAAGCAGCCAAGATTGGTCAATAGTGATGGGCCAGCCCTCTGGCAAGACAAGGCTCAGTACATGTCCCACTAACAATGCTGCTCAAACTACAGAGGCTGGACTTGGAAACTCTCTGTCAGCCACATCACTAGACCTTGCACCACCCGACTGTCACTGCTTCCAGGCTTTAGATGGCTTCTTGCAGGGAAAACATATTCAGTTCTCAACAAGCTGTGGAAAACATTTTCAGTGATTTCATTGCCCCTTACTCTTCAAGCTTCTTCACTGCTGGCATAGACAAACTGTTGAGATTGGAAAACTGTGGAGGTAGCTTAGGCATGCACTTTAATTAAACTAAAATTGGACATTTCATATTTAATGAAATATAAAATTTCCTCTGTCAATATAACTATAATTTACCAAATCATCTTAAACTGAAAACATTTGCCAAGAAAAGTCTACAGAGTATTATCATTTTCTAGTAGGAGTCTCACT
The DNA here is from genome assembly GCA_963573935.1 of Arctocebus calabarensis. Lineage (NCBI taxonomy): Eukaryota > Metazoa > Chordata > Mammalia > Primates > Lorisidae > Arctocebus > Arctocebus calabarensis. The sequence continues at coordinate 27,588 of CAUYON010099639.1, forward strand.
CTGTTGTCCTGGCTGGAGTGCAGTGGTATCATCATAATTCACCGAATCCTGCAACTACTGGGCTCAAGCCATCCTCCTGCCTTAGCCTCCCGAGCAGCTGGGACTACTGGCCTGCTCCACTATACTTGTCTAATTTCTTAAGGCTTTTTTTTTTTTTTGGTAGAAATGGAGTCTTGCTTGTATTTATGTTGGTTTCAAACTCCTGTCCTCGAGCAATCCTCTCTCCTTGGCCTCCCAGAGTACTATGACTATAAATGTGAACTGCCACATCTGACTCAGGAAGTTATCATTTATTATTTTTATCAAAATACTATCATTTTATTCAAAATGCATAGGTGGTTATTAAAGATACAAAATAAAACTATGTAATCAAAATGTGGAAAACTGTGTAACATTCTGAAATTTTAAAAAACCAAATCCGAGGTGAAGGGATGATTCTTTCTCTTAACTTCTATAGTGAACTGTGGATACTCCATGTGTTACAAATTTGTAGCCATTGGAGTAGAGGTTGAATAAGTATCTGAATTGCCAGGGTCAACTACGCTTTTAAACAGAGTAGTTCTCAGAATGTCTTCAAGAGAGATATGAGAGTTCCACTCCGTGTGTAACTCTGGATGGAAATGTATTGCTCACTGTGCGCTCAGTGGAGATTTTCATTTAACCATCAGCTACGTATCCATTTTATTTGGCTCCATTTTGGTAAAAAAAAAAAAAAGTTACAGATAATTTGACTTGTCTATATAGGTTGTCCATACAGTGGTCTATTTTAAATTGTGCATGAACTTCATGGACACCCTGTATAGTTTTTTTATATCACTGAAACTTAGGTTAATTCAATCACGAGGCAAAAGATGCCTGTGGGTTTTTTTTTTTTTTTTGCAATTATTTATAGTTCCATTCCACAATTTCTCAAATATTCTTTTTCTAATTAGGACCTTCTTAAGATTAGTGGGTAGTTCCTGATTTTTAAATTGCAATTACAAACTTCTTAACCTCTAAAGTTCAGTAAGCTCTAAACCTTTTAGCTTCTTTATTGGTAGCATAATCATAAAATTGAAGCATTGAGACTAAGCAGATGAGTTGATGTAGGCGATGTCCAGTTTCTCTTTGGTGTGCAAATCAATAAAGCTATTGTGATGGCTTTCAGTTCAATAATGTAGCTACTGGAAATAGACACAGCTTTTAGAATAGACATCTACAATATGTGTCTTTTGCACTAATAGATATATCCTTGCCCTACATTTTCATTGTAAAGGTTAAATTATTTTCAGAAAAGCCAAATTCCAAAAGAAAAGGGAGTTGAATAAATAACATGATCTTGGACTGTGGAAAACAAAAATGTTAAAGTCATATGCCTTATTTTCCAGGTGCTTATGTGCTCCAGGTGAAGGCCACGGACGCAGACGACCCCACCTATGGAAACAGCGCCAGAGTCGTTTACAGCATTCTTCAGGGACAACCTTATTTCTCCATTGATCCCAAGACAGGTAAATTTTGTATTGGAGGCAACATTATCACCACCTCGTCAAATAGTTAAACTTTAATTAAATCTTGGCATGGGGAGTTGCATATTCTAACCCAGCAATGAAGCTTCAATGCACCACTCATTAAGCAGAGAGGATAGTACTTTCCTTGCTGTTACAGAACTCTTTAACTTTAATTGAACATTCTGCAAATGTAAACCTTTTCAGAAATATTTATGAAGCCAGAATTTAATTTTTAAGAAGTTTCTGTTTGTCTCATTTAACATTTTCATTTATATATATTTAGTTATTCTGGCTAAAATAGCTTCTTATTTAAAGTTTCTTGTTTGGGTTCAGTTGTATTCACTTTTTGGCCCTCTCAATGCATGGAAGGGTCTTGGACATTCTATTGGCATCTATATAAAAGTTATGGATGGTTGGTTTAGATGAAATAGACTTGTGTTGATAGTAGAAGGGAGTGGAGACTCAACAAACTCGAAACACCAAGATCATGGATTCTGTTGTATCTTTGAAATCAGTTCCATTTCTAAATAGAAAAGAAGAAGTTAAATTGAAGTTCTCGATGACAAATATATTAAAATATGAGTAGCAGAGAAATAGCAGAGGGATACATAAATGGAAGAGTTGTCTTCTCTTTTAAACAAAGTGAGATCTGTGGTTCTAGACACTCTGCTTTTGAATGCTGAGTATTTTGTTAAGGAGATTTAGCCCCTTTGCCCAGTGATCAAAGTTGGCCCTCCTTGTCACAGTTGAAGAAGAATCTCCATAATGACAGCTACTATATCAAGTCACATAGTACATTGTAATATATTTCAAATTGAATTTAATACTGTTTATGATGTGAGATTAAAGTAATGGGAAATAATTAACATCTTGGATTAATAACTTTTTAAAATTATAAATTAACCTGTAAAGATCAACATAAATTTGGAAAGTACATATTAGAGACAACTATACATTCACATGGGTTAAGAGTTTAAAAATTTATATTTTCTAAGTGTGTGCTAAAATCTAGTATAGCAATTAGATATGTGTTAATTAATAATCATGCATTAATGTCTCCTAGAAGCATAAAGTCTATTGATGTTTCTCAACTAAAACTAAAGTGCAGCATCTACAAAACCTTCCACCAACTGACCCTGCCATTCTCTCTTCACATCTCACCCTATTCGTCAAGCCAATGAAGGGACAGAGTCAACCAAAAGTTGAAGGAGTAAGGCAGGGAGTTGCTCCCATATGTAAACCTAAACACAGAATAGAGTGTGTTAAGGACAGAATCAGTCAAGGGAACATTGGTGCCGAATTGAATCCAGAACAGGTAGGACAGAAAAACTCCTCTGGAGACCAGAAACCAGTCTGCCATGTGTTAAAAGTGAGTTCACGGTGGAAAATTACTTCTATGATAGGAGTTATTTTTAAGAAATATGAGAGTAGAAGTAAGATGATGTTTGGTGATATCATTGTTAACAAAGTTTTGTGGTGGTTGTTAAACTGTGGGGGGGAAATCACATATATTTGTAGAGAAAAGAAAATAATTAGAGGGGAAAGAAGTTGAGGAGGCTCTTCAGTGAGGTTTACGATGGTATAAAACTGCAGAAAGGGTGGTGCCTGTGGCTCACGGGAGTAGGGCGACAGTGCCATATGCCAGAGGTGGCAGGTTCAAACACCAGGCCCGGCCAAAAACTGCAGAAGAATTAAGAGGCTTGGATATTAGGCTGAATGTATAGAAAAATAATGAAAAAATTTATTTACGTGATTTTATCAGGTGGGTTCACTATAGGTTATTTTTGTTATGAAATGACATGACTTTTCCAAATTTGCCATAATGGGTAATCTGATCAGAAATAGAAAAATGGACAATATATGTCCCTTAGACCCCTGTAGCATCTGAAGAACACTCCTTAGAGACCTAAAAAATGGAAGAAAGAGAAAAAAGTATCTATAGAGACTGAGGAAGGAAGTCAGTATTAGAGATCACTTACTGGGTTGTCGTGATGAACTTCACAATGTTGGTGAGTTGATATAGTCCGAATAAGAGTGATAGAAGAAATATGAATGATTTAATATTGATAAAAACTATAGATGCTAACTGAGAAAAACAGGATAACATCAAACAGAGATGAATGTAATCATAAAACATGGTTTAAAAGTATGATCGGTAGAATCAAATTAATACCAGACCAACTAAAATATTCTGAGTCAAAACATGTGATCTCACCTTGACTTTATTTGGTCTTTATCAACTTTAGACAAATCTAATGCCTTTAAAGACTGATATTTTGCCACAAAGCATGTGTGCACATTATATGGCTTTTATACTTTTATAGTTATATTTTTATACAACGTTGATTAGTGAGAACCAACTGTGAAACAATTCTGGCATAAACCATGCAATAGATTTTTGAAGCATTGATTTTCACTGGAGACAGAAGTCTCGATACTAACAATGCCTCAGACCACTAGACAGGAAAAGGCTGGTTGAGAGGCACTTCATTAATAGAATGAAAACTAGTTCTTCATGCACAGAGGCCATTAAGAAGACCTTTTGTCAAATTTATCACCTTGTGGTACATAAGAGTAAATCAAAAATCAAGGATAATTGCAATTTCTCAGAAATAGACTCCATTCGTTCCAGCCATATAGCTTCCCTTTATGATTTCTTTTGCTGTTATTAAATAAAATGCATGAAACTAATATCTTCTGAAATTTTCCACATTTACGTAGAGAAGAAAGTTTAAGACAATTCTTAAAGGAAGAGTGTTATCAAAACTTCTGGTACCTAAATATTAATGAGGTGATAAATATATCCATTTAAACATTGGAAATGAGAGAATTATAAAAGATTTCTACATTGATATTGCTGGTTCAACAAACAATTCTAGCCATCTTTATCCAACTGGATATTGAAAGTTTAGCAATTTAAATAAACCAAGAAGTAATAGTTCTCTAAAAATGGTCTTATTTAACAATTAGTTTAGATAGCTATGAAACAATTTACTCTGAATTAAAATCTAGCTCCATTCATATATGTGCCTCAAATTATTATTAAATAACATTTAAAACAATAAACAAATATAACTACAAAATAATAAACAATAATGCTCATTATGCTAATTGTTTAAAACATTAACACATTTATTATATAAATTTACTGAATCTTTTACTATATAAATTATTACATTAATGTTTATAAAATAATAAGAAAAAAATCGTAATGTTAAAACATTAAATAAGAGCAAAAATATTATAATGTTTTATCTAGTCCATAAAGTCAGGATGCTAAATATCTTCGTAGCGCTGTTACTTATTTAATTTAAGAAAATAAATATAGAAGACCCTCTGTCAGTTGACCACCCAAAAGAACAATAATAAGTTAGTTAACATACACAGGTGGTCAACATAAGGAACTAGGCCTATTGTACTGATACGTACATGTGGTACACGTCCGGTCTATGAAAATCACGTCAACTTAAGGAGGTGGTCACTATAGGGATTCATTCAACTATGAAGGTTCTACTGTATTACAATGAATGATTAACTTTTATGTCTAAATTTATGTTTAAAATTCTTTTAATGTACTTATAATTTTCCTAAATAATTCCAAATAACTAGTCTTATTTAGGCAACTAGATATTGCTGTATGGTGCACCATATGGTGATAATATGTTATACTTTCCTAAATGCCATGAGCTGTGCTTGAGAATTCATTATATTATTATTTTTATGTCAATATATTCTTGTTAATATTTAAGCTTTATTTTTTTCTCTTGTGGTAAAATATACACATTGTACAATATACTATTTTAACCATTTTAAACATACAAAACTCAGTGGTATCAATTATAATTATTGTCTTTACCACCGTTTATCTCCAAGACATTTTCCTCAACATCTTTTATGTGAATATTTATGTCAAAAATAGTTCCCTTATAAATATTTATTTTACATATTACTACATGAATTTGTAGAGTTTCTATGAAAGCAGTTAAGTGAGAATAAAGTTGTATGAGTTACTGTAAAAAATTTAGTCTTTTGCTGCTTCATATCCTGTAATCCTGTGCTAAATACTGTTTAGGAAAATCTGATCAAAGTTTTCCACGTGAATGACACATGTTCAAGGTTTCTGCTCTTGACTCCAACAAACACTTTTTATTCAGAGATAATAATCTTCAAGCCTATGTGCTAATGAAACATTCTCTTCATTCTAAGTGCAATTTATTCTTCTATTCTTTAAAGTATGCTGGTGTTTTAAAGTCCCGTATTAAAATTAGAGCATTTGATATACATTGTATTTTATACTAATAATACTTCATAATGCTGCACACATGGTTACATCATTTTGTGGGTTGAAAGTGTTTAAAATAAATTTTACTGTGTATATTTCAGGTAGGCAACATAATGTTGTAAGATACGGATATATATTGGAATGATACTACAATAGAACAAATTCACACCCATTATCTCATTTAGTTCCCCATTCCCCCCATAAAAAAATAAAGATAAATTTTAATCATTTAGCAAAAATATTGAATCCACCACAAGGTCTTCATATTGTACATTGGCTCTTTGGACTTGTCATCCTACATATTTGTTACTTTCTATCCTTTGACACACATTTCCCCATTTCATCCCTGCTTCTCCAACCTTGATAATCACTGATTTATTCTTTATTTCTCTATATTTGACATTATCCTCCACATTCTGCATATAAATGGAAATAATGTAATTTTTTCTGTGTGGAGCTTATCATGTAATAATTTTTATTCTACATCTCGCTTACGTCACTTAGCACAATGTCTCCTAGATGCATTTATGCTGTGGCCAAAGGCAAGGCCTCTTCCTTTGAAAAGGCTGAACATTTTATTTCATGTGTACACACAAATACACACACACACTCATATATATGTATATATATGCATACATATATATACACACATAAACACACATATATATACATACACTCATATATATACATGTATACCGTGTGTGCAAACACACACAAAGGGTGTCCATAGAGTTTGTGTGCAATTGAAAATACATAACCACTTTTAATTGCACACGAACTATGGATGCTACAGTTTGTTAATCTATTTGTCCATCGGTAGAAAATCATGCTGTTTTCATTTTTTGGCTGTTTGAATAATTTTGCAAAATACAGGCAGCCCCTGGATTACGATAGACATAGATTCTGTAGGTTTGCCCTTAAGTTGAATTTGTGTGTAAGTTGGAACAGGTACATTTAACTATTACCTGTAAAGGCCTCTGTTCCTAAGTGAGAGTCATAAGTCAAATAAACATGAGAGTGCAGATATCTTTAGGAGGTATTGATTTCTTTTATTTTGTGTATAGGTCAAAAGAGGAAATACTGGGTCAAATTGGTATTAGAAATTCCTTTGATGCCAATTCAGAATAAATACAGAGCTCAGATACCTCAGATGGTGCTAGTTAGAGAAACACCAAACTTATTCTTCTTTTATCAGCAAAATAAAAGAATTTGACTACACAAAGAAGTCATTCATTTAATACATTTCTGTCACAATGAATGAATTTCCAGGAAGCAGTTAGACAAAGATTGATTATGGACATGGAAAGGGTAAGGAAAACAATAGATGCTAATAAACATAAAAGAAGGAAATCTGTGTTAGGGAAAGAAACAATTATCATGATGAAAAACACATAATGGTAGATATTCTGTAATATTTTTATATATGTACAGTAAAATTATGACCAGAAATGCACTGTAGGCAATTACTTCATTTTATTCTGCATTGTTAAATCTCAAGAAGATTCTGTCTGAGTCTATTTGCCTTATTTTAGACATAATGTGATGCACACGTCAGGAGAAAGAACTAGAATGTTTGGCGTTGAATGGAAAATACTTGAGTGAGATGTGATACATGCCTTTAGGAGATTGTTGAGCTGTCATGTAGAAGAGGAAATATCTGTATTATGTGCTACTTGAGAGGAAAAGGAATATCAATGGGTAGTATGAGTTATAGGAAGAAAGAATTTTGGCTTCGTGTATATATATATGTACATACAAAAAGATGATAACATTTATTTTTATTTTTTAAACTTATTTATAAATAAAGGAGACCCCAGGCAACTGTGTGTTTCATGTTACTGAACATGTTAAAGCAGATCATGAGTACTGAGCTAATTGTGCTGGATTTGATTATTAATTCATTTGATACACTTTCATTTTGAACATGTGCCCTGAAGATGCTTTGATTTTGGGGTACTGAGATGAATCAAGCAGACCCTCAAGGAGATTCCCTTTATTATAGGGAGCTCATGTGGTCTTCAGAAGATTAGATCATAGTTTTGTAGGATACAATTAGATTATAGTTTTGTAGTGCTACCATGAGATCAGACATAAACTGGTCAGAGGGATGAAAAGCTCCTGAGTAAACAACTCTATGGGGAAAGTGACTCGTGTTCAGAAGAACAGTGAAGCCATGCTACAGTTGGGAAGTTGGATTTATATGGTCTCTGGCAACTAAACTCCCTTTCTTACTGAAAGTAATCGGACTTTAACTAGTCTTGTCTTCTAAATACATAAACAGAAGCAATAAAACAATATACTTCATGTGTGGAGGGATGAGCACAGTATTTTTGTAGATAAAAATGCACTAGCATTGAAAAAATCCATTGTACATTTTAGGTTAATGTAAAACTAAAATAGAAAGATACTAACTGTTCATATTAATTGCTGTAATATCAAGCTTCTCATAACTTTAACTGAGCTGTGGAATTGAAAATAGAAACTTGTATTATCACTGCCAAAGTTTTCAGTCTTTCAGTATTATTACTGTTTTTAGCCTGAAGTCTATTAGTTATCCCTAACAGACATGTGGATTAAAATATATTTCATGATGCTTCCTCCAACTCTTTATTTGAAAAGGTTAATCATGCCTTTGACCTACTGAGAGATATCTTTTTCAAGGTCTAAAAATAACCTTGGAGCAAAATTTTTTTCCTCATACAATAGCTATGATACACTAGAGTCTATATCAACAACTGTATTTTATTCAAAATTACAGAAGTATTTTGAACAATAAGGATAGATATTACTGGCAATATGTTAAACCATAATCTCTCTTAAAGGGCACATGCATATTTTCCCATTATTTCCTTAGTGATTATTCTGTTAATTTATTTGTTTTATCAATATTTATCAAGTGCCTGCCATATGCATGATATTCCTTTAAGTAGGTAATATGAAGAGAAGAAGAAAAAAAAAAAGACAAGCGACCCCACCCCTACCTTGAGCAGCAAACCTTCTATTTGGGGAAACACAGAACAGAGTAAATAAGGAAAACATATACTGTTCTGAATAGCATAAGGGCTAAGGAGAGAGCGATAAAGTATACAAGAGGATGTTAAATGTTGGAGACGGGTATGTATGCTAGACAGAACAATGACCCCCATAATAATCTCCATGTCCTAAATCCCAGGATCTGTGATTATGTTGGGTTGCACTGCAAAGGAAAAGTCAAGTTGCAAATAAATTTACTATTGCTAATAATCTATTGTTGAAATAGGGAGATTATTCTGTGTTGTCACAAGGTTCCTTTTAAGCGGAGGAAGGAGGCAGTAGACTCAGAGTCAGAATAAGTTCTGAAGATGCTATACTGCTGTTGCCTTTAGAGACCTGGACCCAGGGCATTCGGCCTCCTTTAGAGTTTGGAAAACTCTTAGGAAGGAGGCATAACCCTGCTCCAGAAAGGAGTACAACCCTGCTCACACCTTGGCTGTAGCCCCGTAAGGCCCATGTTGGACTTCTGATCTCCAGAATTGTAGATGATAAATTTGTGCTGTTTTAAGCCATTGGCATTGGGTTTGTTTTAATTATTACAGAAACAATAGAAAACTAAGTTAGCATGACATTTATTTTTTTTCCTTTTATTAAGTCATATACACATGTCATGAATACATTTATGCTCTTGTGTGGTACAATGTGTTGATTTTCTTTTTTTTACACAATTTGGAATGGTTACATGAAACTAGGAAGATGTTCACTAAGTGGGTACTAGTGGGCATTCACAGAGGAACAGAGCAAGGATGAGAAGTTTGGAGAAGCAAAGGGGCTCAGTTAATCTGGAGTGGCTGGGATAGCTGGAGTCTAAGCAATTCAAGATGTGAATGTCCAGGGGCACCTTCTCAGAACCTGTTACTGGTAGGGGTGGGTGATTGGAAGGAAGGCATTTCTTATAGGAGTTTCTAAATTCTTATTTGTTTGTGGGTACTAAATAACATACTTATATGAATTATCAATGATCCCCTATGCAATCTTTAAATATATTTATCCATGTGAGATGGTACTGCTTAAATGTCCCAATAGACAGATAAATTGTACTCCTTATGCTTAAAATAAGAACAAAAACAAACAACCACCACCAACAACAACAAGAAAAAAAAACCCCAAACTACCATAATCTCATGGCTAACAAGATAACATAATAAACATGTTTTCTTGTGTTATTAATTGCTATAAGAATTCTTTCCTGTACTTAAGCAGAGACCACCTCTTGAAATGCATTGCTGAAACAATTACAGCTGGAAAATCTCAGAACCAACACTGATAGGCCATCGGATGCCAGGTGATATCCCCCTTCCCCACTTTGCAGTGCCACTATCACTGAGATTGGACAGAGAACCCCTCTTATAACATGTTTTATTAATAAATACCTACAGACCCTATACTAGTTTCTCCAGTTTGTGGAGACTGCACTCAAACTTTTTACCCTATAGTTTGCCTTCTGACATAATAAACCAAATTCCATCTCCTTTTAATGCTAAAACTTGACCCCATAGTAAACATGGAATATGTTGTAAAAATGTTTATCTACTGTGCACAAACCTGACTTCCCTCCTGAATATTCATAGATTTACCCAACTCCATTCTTTACACATATGAAGCTGACTCCCTAAGATGTATATACCAACTTCATTTCCCAGAAGGTATGTGCCCAGTCCTTCGACTGCTCTTCCCTCTGAAAATAAGGTCTTCTCCTTTTCTTCCTTCATGAATCTATGGTCTTTTTTTTTAACAGCATGATGGGTTCTACACATTCTTCTTAATAAAGCATCATGAGAATGGAGAAACAAAAGTCCAAAGCACTCAATTCTAATATGGAAGCAGTAGATGATCTAATACAAGATGGGGAGTAGGAGAATGAAGGATGGAGACAGGGAAGAGGAAGAGGGATGGGGGTTCATGGTGTTCACTTCTCATGGGGACGGGACGTGATTATAAGAGGGACTTTACCTAACAAATGAAATCAGTGTAACCTAAGTCTTTGTACCTTCAATGAATCCCAAACAATTAACAACAAACAAACAACCTGCTAAAAGAGGTCTACTTTGAAAACTCAGTGTTTATTTTTCTTAAGTTCATGAGTAAAGCAAACTACTTAGCTAAATGGAATTTGGGGTACTTGCTCATGAAACGTAATTTGGAAGTAGTTGAATTGAGCTTCCTCTTAAATGTCAAGAGGATTTCTTTTATATGGCCAATCACCTGATGGTTTTGTCTACTCACCAGCCAAGTATTTTGTTGTACATTAAAGACCATAGGTTCTAACCCTGAGGACTATAAATTGTTAAACAGATAGCATCAAAAAACAGATTCTAAACAGAACTGATTAAACTGGGATTCCATAGATCAAAAAAACAAAAAAAAGATAGCATGATGGATTCTACAATAGTAGTCAATTTATTAATCCTGACTAGTCTCACTTATTTATCTCAACTTAGATAAGTAAGTCTCCCCATGATTCATGAAGGAGTTACGTTCCTGAAAGTGAAACACAACAAAACAAAAGTCTTTCTCTATCTCTCTCTGAACAGTCTCAGATAATAATAATAATAATAATAATAGTAAAACTATTTGAAGATCTGGCAGGAAATTGAAAAGCATTTAGTGTTAACACAGGACAGTTTCCCAAGTTGTAGTTTCTTTCCTGACTCTTACTAAATGCAAGTCAAGAAAAGACTTCAGTTTTTGTAGTAGCCAAAAGGTTCCTATAATGTTTAAGATGCTTCCCCTAGAAGCAGTTCTCAACCTTCGGGCCGCAACCCCTTTTTAGCAATGAAAATACATTGCAGTATTAGGTTGAGAACCACTGCTAGGGTTTGTGTATCTCTGAAAACCTCACCTTGGCTCTCGCCCTCTGTGGTCTCATTTCCTACCGTCCTCCCCTCTCCCACTGGACACAGACACATTGACCACCAAGCACTCTTCCTGCATGTTCCAGGGAAGTGATGCTCTCCTGCTTCCTGCCCTCTGCTCTTTCCAGATCTGGCTTATCCACTTCCCTGAGGGTTTAGCTAGAAAGTTTTCCCTCAAAGGTTTTTCTGACAACACATCAGAGGCATTTGATTTCATTCTCCTCCTAACAGTCCTCCTCATCTTCGGGAATTAGCTTAACTATTTGGGTTCTTCTTTATGATCTACTGCTCACTCCCATGAACACACACCCATTAAAGTAAAGGAACCTACAGAGGGAGGGTATCCATCCTCCCAGCTGGAAACAGATGGAACTCATGGGGCAACATGAGATTAGTTTAATAAAAGGACGGCTTCCTAAGGCGCAGACAAACTCTAGGGGAGCTGTAAGGAACAGGTAAGTATTTGGAGAAGAACTAACATGTGAGTGGGCTGCCACACTAGGACTAAGGAATGAGGGGGTCTGGGGACTCACACTCTGTCTGGGGAAGGATCCTGCCAACAGATAGTGTGGGATCTGGGGGACCCCAGGAACAAATATATATACCTACCAGTCTCTCGCCACTTGGGCTAAGCTAACCAGAAGCTGAAGAACAAAGTCCAGAAAAGTGTGTAAAGTGAATGTGGAGGTGCAAAAGGAAGAATATACCCTCAATCCTAGTCATAGGGCCTGACTGGAACACACCTTGTGATACAAGTACTGCCTGACGCTGTTGTTCCTTGTCTCAGTTTTGTAATTATCCCTCATTAAAAAAAAAATCTTGTGTAAAACCATGCCCTGGATTAGCATATATAATCTTTTAAGATTTTTCCTATGTAACATTAATAGTATTTCATGATTTTCTCAGAATTCGATCTTCAAAGTATTTCACTTTTGCAAAATAAACTACCGCTTATCAACACTTAGGGACTTACAAATAATATGAAAGTGATTACACAGGGATGCTGTATCCCCAAGTATCCTTTGATGCATTATTTTAAATTTATAATTCTTTCAACCATATTTGTCCATTCATATTGGTGGAAAAAAATAGTTGGGTGAATATTTTTCTTATTCTTGCTTTTATTCTAATTATAATGATTATATATGTTGAAAAGTTAATTAGGTACATGATTCAAAACTCATATAAAGATTCAATATTTCTACCATTTATTCAATAATAAGGATTTATTTCAGAATTACATGGAATCAATTAAAATTGGTGGCATCACTATTGTAAAATGTTTATTATATTCTAGAGAATTCATGGGTTCATTTTTTTTTTCTTTGTAGGCTTTGGCTGGTATTCCACAAGGCAGTCACTAGATCTTTATATACAAATATTGAGGGATAAGTAAAAATGGATACTTAAACCTAAACCTAAGAAATAATAAAATATAGAGTTTCTGTTTCAGTCCGTCTGCACTGCCATCACAAAATTAGACAGTTAATTTATAAACCACAGAAATGGGCTTTTTGCAGTTCTGGAGGCTCAAAGTCCAAGATCAAGGTATTGATTGGCAGGATCCATATCTGCTGGGGTCCTGTTCCATCCAAGGCAACTCCATAAAGTGGCATCTTCATAGGGTAGAAGGCAGAAGTGCAAAAAAGCCCAAACTATTTCCCTCCATCCCTTCCATAAGACATTAATCAACTCAAAACATTGACCATTTATGACTTAATCGCTTCCCCAAGACCCCACCTTTCAATAGAACCAAAATGGGTATTATATTTCTATGGGAATTTCGGTGAGACATGATCATACAAACACTGGCAATTTTTTTTTTTGCTGGTTATTTTTCTCTGTGGAAGTACATTAGCCTAGTCTTTTCAAAGTTTCTCCTATCTCAAGACCATGCAATCCACTTTTTATTGCTAAATGTTAATAGGGAGTTAATAAACAATGAGTAACCATAAAAAGAGTAGCTTCCTAAAAAGGAAATTTTCCTCCCAGGTTTTTCCAATATATAACAATGTTAAAGATTCTCTTGTCCTGTGGTTTTATTTCCTAATTAATATGGGTACCTAATACTAGTACAATTTTATAGAGTACATGTTATGTTTGATACATGCACACTGTAAATGAACTGAATTGGTTTAGTAAAAAATGTACAATACAAAATATTGTATTTTATTTCTCTGGAACAGTGTTTTTTTTTTTTTTTTTGAGACAGAGCCTCAAGCTGTTACCCTGGATAGAGTGCTGGGGCATCACAGATCACAGCAACCTCCAATTCCTGGGCTCAAGCGAGTCTCCTGCCTCTGCCTCCCAAGTAACTGGGACTACAGGCGCCCGCCACAACGCCTGACCATTTTTTGGTTGTAGCCGTCATTGTTGTTTGGTGGGCCCGGGAACTGGATTCAAACCCACCAGCTCAGGTGTACGTGGCTGGCACCTTAGCCCGTTAAGCCACAGGCGCCGAGCCTTTTTTTTTTTTTTTTTTGAATTACAGTTTCTGTTGCCCCAGGTTAGAGTTCTGTGGTATCATAGCTCACAACTCTGGGCTCCAGCAATCCTCCTGCTTCAGCCTTCCAAGTAGCTGGGACTCTACCACCCTCAGCTATTTTTTCTATTTTTAGTATGGGGGTGGTCTCACTCTTGCTCAGGCTGGTCTTGAACTCCTGAGTTCAAGCAATCTATCTGCCTCGGCCTCCCAGAGTGCTAGGTAATCCTTACTTTTTTAAATTTTTTAATTTTTTTTTTTTTTATTTTGTGAGACAGAGCCTCAAGCTGTTACCCTGGATAGAGTGCAGTGGGATCACAGCTCACAGCAACCTCTAATTCCTGGGCTCAAGCAAGTCTCCTGGTTCCGCCTCCCAAGTAGCTGGGACTACAGGCACCTGCCACAACACCTGGCCATTTTTTGGTTGCAGCCGTTGTTTGGTGGGCCCCGGCTGGATTTGAACCCACCAGCTCAGGTGTACGTGGCTGGCGCCTTAGCCCGTTGAGCCACAGGCGCCGAGTCGAAACAGTGGTTTTTAAATAGAAGAGGCATCAGGGAGGAAGAGCTATATCAGAGTCATTGTGAGAGACTGCCCTTCCAGTTACATCTACAGCCTTTCCTCTCCCTAAATTCCAATATACTACTCTCCAGCCAGGCAAGTTACCCATCAGACACAGGATGGAGCAGCGGGGCAGGCAATGTGATGGAGGGGCTAGTGTCTTGACAATTTTAGCAAATCATCAAATAAAACTCCTCTTCAATAACTTTGACAACACTTATTTATTTTCTTTCTCAGTTGTATCTTTTTTTTTTTTTTTTTTTGTGGAGACAGAGTCTCACTCTATCGCTCTTGGTAGAGAGCTGTGGAGTCACAGCTCACAGCAACCTCCAGCTCTTGGGTTTAAGCAATTCTCTTGCCTCAGCCTCCCAAGTAGCTGGGACTACAGGCCTGCCACAGCGCCCAGCTAATTTTTGATGCAGTTTGGCCAGGGCTGGGTTTGAACCCGCAGCCCTCAGTATATGGGGTCGGCGCCCTACTCGCTGAGCCACAGGCGCTGCCCTCTCAGTTGTATCTTAATGCTTCAATCCAACTGGCTTCTAGAAGATAAGTATTTATATAGTTTAGCAGATATCCAGAAAGAATCTCAATCTCAATTTCTCTCCTCTCTCTCCATGAAAAAGAGAGAGAGGAGAGTTAGAGATATCTATCTCATATATATACGAGTGCACACTCACACACAGATGTAATTTTCATCTTGGAAATTTTTATACTGCAAATGAATTACATAAAGAATATACGTATATAATGTTCATATTAAAAGTAAATTGGTTTAATATAGATCTTGGCTAACAACAGAAAACACAGCATGCAGATGAATCACATCCTGGTATTTACCTAGAGAATGTGAGCATCATAAGTCAAGAAGTCACACAGCTTCAGGTGTTTAGGGCCAGAATACTGAGATGTAAAGATAAAGATTCTCAGTTAGGAGACTTGGAACTGCAGTATCGGGAGGACGAACAGATTGAACCATAAAGGTGTCAATATCAATTCATCAAGAAAGCAGCAGCAGTAAAAATGAAGATTGTCTTTTTTGCAACAGTCTCCTGCCCAGAATCAGAAGAAATCTTAGATTGTAGTTAAGTCTGAATTAGCAATAAGAAAGCAGTTTGGTAAGTAAACAGTAGAAAGTACAGATAAAAATAGGTATATACATTGGGCTTATGATTTGGATGTTTTATGTTTTTATTCACAGTAGATATTATCTTTGTTATTCATATACACTACCTTATTTGCGAAACCAAACTATCAAAGTCATGTGGCTTTAAAGTAAAGTTGGCTATGGATTCAAATTTGGTATAAAATTTATTTATGATTTTGCTTGAAAGAATTCAAATATAGTTATTTCACTATGAATAAATATAAATGTAAATTAGTTCTGCACTTGGACAAAAGGATAAAAAATGAGTATTTTGTGTAAATATGCATACACAGTAACATTCAAGATTGAAAGTTCAATTATTTATAGGTTCATTCAATCATTCTATTGGCCATTCATTTAGTTAATTGATGAACATACACTGAGTGAGTTTCTTTTAAATATCAGGCACTGTCATTGGTGCTGGAGAAACATGGTGAAATTTTGGTGCTCAAATAATTAAGGGGAATTCTGAAAGATGAAATATGCAATGAAGTTGTTTTATGCATTTTGAGAAAATAAAGTGATATAGTATCCCAGAAAATAAAGGTAAGAGCAATTTAGAAAATAGTAGTCATTGAAAATCGCACAGTTTAATGATGTAAAATTTGGGGGGAGTATGTGTGTATATATCAGTTATTTACAAACAATTTTCTAAAAGAAAGAATCAAATGTATAAATCCTGTTTAACTTGACTGACTTAAAGAAGATGAAGATCCGTCAAAGCTGATACATAAATCTTCATGGGTGCGTAACATTTTATGATGTGGCTATTACCATAATGTACTAAATTATGTCCTAATCATCAGACATTTGGGTATTTCACCTTTTAAAAGACACGTAATTGTAGTTAGCATATCTTTGCTAGTCAATCTACCTGAAATCATGTTGTCCTATTTGTATGCTATTTTATTTAGGAAAATGATGTGTTTGTAATATTTATTTTATGTTATTATTTTTCCCCCTAAGGTGTCATTAGAACAGCTTTACCAAACATGGACAGAGAAGTCAAGGAACAGTACCAAGTGCTCATCCAGGCCAAGGATATGGGAGGACAGCTGGGAGGTTTAGCTGGAACGACCACAGTCAACATCACCCTCACGGACGTGAACGACAATCCCCCCAGATTCCCCAAAAGTATGTCATCTTTTGTGTTAACTCTAAATTAGTGTCACCTTTAATGCATTCTTTATAATGTCATTCAATACTATCAGAGTTGAAATAATTTTCCAGAAACTTTTGGTCTTTAGGAAGCAGAAGGTAATAATTTAAACACTGCATGTATTCGGAATTTAAATGTTTTATGAGAATCATGTCCAGTGTTACTTGAACAGAAAATAATGAGTCAGTAGTTGAACCATTGGTCTTATGCTATCAATTTTGGTGAAATAAAATATTCACAAGAGGTTGATATCTTACCCTAATATCTTATTAAGTGAAAAAGGAACATAAGCATGCAAAATTCTGATGTAACTTAAGTCCTCACAGTTATTACATCTATGCTAGGAAATTACAAAGTATATAATTAGCATTAGAACTCTTTGCTTTTTCTTTGGCAATTATGTGTATCAAACCACTTTCAAATATTTTCATCTATGTATCAGATGACATTGATAATATTTGTATGACTGTACTTCCAAACAGCTATTTCATTTTGGTTTTGTAATAGGTGAAAATTGCTATAGTTCCTGTGACAATAGAATGATTCACACCTGTGTCTTCTCTGTAACTGTGTGTTTCTGGTTGAAAATAAGTTCTCACTCATGGTACACCTGGTTTTCTTTCTCAGCATAACATTTAACACCAATCAGTACCTATTTGATTCCTGCTGCACTTTCACGTATTACTTTAGTGTCCCTACAGCTTCCAGAGCAGAAGCTAAATGTTTCTATTACCCTTTTTATAAGGATCTTCATCAAATTATTAGTTACTTATTTGCATGAATAGTTTAAAAAACCAAAACAAAACAATTTTCTTCTTCCCACACCAGAAGGGAAGTATCTGAGTTTATCTCGTATAATATAGAACACTGAGAATATTTAAATAAGTGGGCATCAGATTCCTTAGTTTAAATGCTATTTTTCCATATTATACTACTTTGCCCCCCTTTTTCTTTCTTAAAGTCATCAACCTATATTTTCTTTCTAAATATTTTAAGTTAGTGATCTGAGTACCCAGTGGCCCTATGTTGTAAGGGGGATTATTAGAAATCATCATCCCTTAGCTTTATGTTAACTAGCTCAATTGAGCCATGACACTAAGTATATACATTTCTTATGTCATGTTGTACGTGATAAAGATATACAATTTCTATTTGTAAATTCAAATAATTAAAGAGAAAAGACATAGTATTTTAGGATATGAATGTGTGGGATAAATGGTTATTATGTAATATGTTATGATCATACAGTTATAAATATGATCATATCATATAGAGAGTTGGAGAGCAGTACTTTTCCTTTGCTATTAAGGGAAACACAAAGAACGTAAATAAATATTTGTTTCTCTAGCATACCTATTATTAAAGTCTATGTTGCTAACTTTAAAAGCACTAAATTTTAATTTTTTAAAACTGCATATATCAGGTAAACTATAATAGTCAATGGAAAAGGACAAATTGGGAGATTACTATGCTTGTGTATAAAAAGTGGCATTATAAACTTGGACCCTGCTTTGGGTTTTATGCATATAAGTGACTTTCAATCTAGACTACAGGAGATAGCAAATATATTCGTAGGCAAGGTCAACATCCTTATTCCCAAGCATGGCAGGCAGGACTTTTAGATCAGGGGTACACAAATATAGCCAGTAGAAGAATACATCCTTGGGGCTATGAGTGAAAGCTCATTTATAAAATTAAGGTAGTGACCCTCCAAAATAGGCTGGGGCCCAGGGGTGTGACAAGGTCTTAATGATGGAAACGGTTAGTGTGTTCATAGGAAACCAAGATGGCATGCTTAGGTCATGCTGAAAGAGGAAAATCACTTCCACATTTTACTCAGTGTAAAGAGAACCTGGATAAATTAATAGGCTTGTCTGGTATTTACTCAAGGTTGAATCTCCAGGAGTCAAAGGATGACTGGGTGACATCCATTGGCAGTGGATAAAAGACATTGAATCTTGGCTTGGCGCCTGTGGCTCAACGGGCTAAGGTGCCAGCCATGTACACCTAAGCTGGCAGGTTCGAATCCAGCCCAGACCTGACAAACAACTATGATGGCTGCAACCAAAAAATGGCCGGGTGTTGTGGCGGACGCCTGTGGTCCCAGCTACTTGGGAGGCAGAGGCAGGAGACTCACTTGAGCCCAGGAACTGGAGGTTGCTGTGAGCTGTGATGCGACAGCACTCTACCCAGGGTGACAGCTAGAGGCTCTGTCTCAAAAAAAAAAAAAAAAAAAAGACATTGAATCTTTTAAAGCATTTCTTTATTTCACACAACAACATTCTGAGATCATTATTTTCCACACTTTACCATTAAGATAACTGAGGCTTATAGAGAATAAAATAACTTGTCCAAGATTAACAATATTGACTATTTTTTAATTCTCCAGTTCAAATTCCATTTAATTTATCATCACATTAAAATAAAAAGTTATGATATTCCTTTAACTGACAAACTAACACCTTAGAATGCACCTGCAAAAAAAAAAATCACAGATGATATTAAATTGTCGTCACCATAAACAGAGAAATGAGGAGCAGAAGCAATTGATCAAGTAGATCATTGTGATCAAATTATTTTATGCTTGTATTGCTTGAACATTTAGACTATAATATGACACTATTCTAGGTAGGAAATATTTTTAAATCATAAGAAAAAAAGAGTTTTCCGCATTTTGAATCAGCAAAAAATTAATCCCCTTGAAGATTTGTGTGTCGTTGAGTCAAGACCTTTTGCCATACTGTCATTTTGAATTATATCTTTTAGAGGAAAAGACAGAACACATTTATAAACAGAAAAGCCATCTCTTTAGAAGCCAATATTCTTTTTCCCAGACTATTTCCCCTAGAGAGCAATTAAACAGCAAATGTGATATAAAATTACAAGCTGAAAAGATATCCTTTTGAAAACAGAAGTCGAGAAAACATGCATTTTCTATATAAATAACTTAGAAGAGAATTCTTCACAACTGGCAGTGTTTGTTCATGCCTGTTAAGCAATTATGCTAAAGAAACTTTCATCAATGAACTCTATGAGATTTATTTTCTATGGTTTAAACAATACAACATAGTTTCTTAAAATTTATTAATTGTAATGTTTGGCCTTGACATTGTTAAGACCCTTTTCCATCCATATCCTTATATAAATTTGAGATGGAAAAAGATTGAGTAGCATATGCATTTGCATTATTCATGTATAAATAGTTCGTTATTTTGTCATTGTAAAGTATATAGTTTCTGAATATTGGAACTTCCCTCCAATTTGATATGATGATGGTGACCATGATATTGACTAACAAATTACCATGTGTCATGACTATGCAAAGTGATTTGCATTTGAATTTTCATTTATATCTTGTAACAATAAAATCGTATTTTTACAATTTTAGAATTTGAAGAACAAGTCCATATTATTAAGAAAAATTAAGTAACTTGTCCAAGTTTTGGTAAATTTTAGTCACTCTTTCTCTTAATACTTTACCTTTGATGCCTCTGTCATCACAAATACCCAAGAAAACTGTTCACAACAGATGATCCAGAGAACTATCTACCAATGAAATTAGTAATACTGCTTCTCAAATGGAACGAATAAGATACATCTGAATGAAATCATATAAAGGCAAACTATTTTCTTTGCAAAATGTTTTCCATAGAGTTATGTAACTTTCATGGATACAATAAAGTGTATCTCTGTAAATGATCTCCATCTGTCAAAATAAGCTACAGGAAAATGCTGATGGTTTCCATTACGTGAATTTCAAATAACAAAAGGGCCTAACAAGGTGATCTAAATTATACATTATAAGATCAAATCAATTAAGTGATGTGGTTAATTCACATTTGGCAAAAACATTTATACTTTTGCCACTTTGTCAGTTTCTTCTGCATAATAACTTTGTTTCTTTTTGTCCAATTAATATAAGGATGCAGATGATTATATAACAGTTTTGTAAAGAAAATGAGAACAAATGAACATAAGACATATACAACATAGGCTAAAAAAGAGAGTTTTCATGTATAACATGTGGAAAGGAGTGGTTGTTCTTTTTTCTATTTCAATATATTGTGAGATATGAGGATTGTTTGTATGGTAAATAGATTTAAATGTAGAAAATAGGACACCAATCATTGTTTGAAGAAAAATTCATACTTCAAATTACTTTGAACAATACTTTAATTATCTGGTTAGATCAAATATCTACCAAAGTACTTATGGTGTTTCTAACTAGACATTTTGATTCAGTTATAAGTCAATAATATACACAATAATTTCAACATAAAACATAGTTGTCATATACTAGCTTGTTAACATGTTGACACTTGAAGATAAGAAACTGTTTTTGTCTTGAAATTAACATTAAAAAACTCAATAAAGTTAAAGTATTAAAAGCATCAATGAAAATGCCTATTGAATAATGAACAGTATTTGATCCTATTTACATAAACTGTCAGATAAAAAACTGTATCTAGATATATGCATCTATGTATTTTTACTTCTATTTAATTTTCATAATATATGAAGACTACAGGATGACCAGTTTAATAACTGAATTATTAATGAACACTGCAGGATGAGCAGGTTAATGATTTAATTATTAATGAAAAAAGTTGATTACTATAAATTTATTCAGTAAAAAGTATTGATGTGTTTAAGTAAAATGTTTTCTCTTTTCATCCTGTCATCATTTCTTAGCATCCAGGTTTAGACTAGTTCTTTTTTCACCTTGAAATCTATCATATATTGTTTCTTAAAGAAATAATGATTAGAATATGTATGTATAAAAATTTTTCTTAGAAATAACATGAACACCGTGCCCTTAGATGGGACGACCACAAAACCTATTCTTGTGTGTTTACCTTTGGCATCTTTGTACTTTGAAAATGCTTAAATTCTGGACTTAAATTTTTCTTGAGAAAAAAATACAATAAGTCACTCCAAAGGAATAGCTAAAAAAATACTAATTGAATTTTGACAGTTACTTTGGCTCAACCAAAAATAATATTCCATTGTGCTCTGATAGGTTCCTGATGTTTGATAGTTTTGAGGATGATTGAGATTAACTCTGAAAGACCCAAGTT
>CAUYON010099640.1:0-29871 GCA_963573935.1 Arctocebus calabarensis
GAAGTGGAACACATTATTCTTAGTGAAGCATCACAGGAATGGAGAAGCATGAATCCTATGTACTCAATTTTGATATGAGGACAATTAACGACCTAGTACAGGATGGAGGGTAGGGAAGGGGAGATCAGAGAGAAAAAGAAGGAGGGAGGGGTAGGGGAAAGGAAGAGCAGAGAGAGGGAGAGAAGGAGGGAAGGGAAGGGAAGACAGGAAGAGCAGAGAGAGAGAAGGGGGGCTCTTAGTGCATGACACAACTTTTCGGGGCAAGACAGGATTATAAGAGGGACTTTACCTAACAACTGTAATCTGTGTAACCTGGTTTCTTATACTCTCAATGTATCCCCAACAATTAAAAACAAACAAAAAAATCACTCCCCAAAATTAAACAAAATTTAAATATGGCCTTATTAAAAAATATATAAATATATATGCATATAAATATGGCCTTATTGTCTGTATTCTTTAAAATTAAATGCCCAGCTCTCATTCCACTGAATAATACACATAGAAAAATTACATAAAGTGATTGAAATAAAAAGTAAGTACAACTGAGATCAATAGAAACAGCTGAAAAATGCAACTGGCATTTTCATCTGAATTTACCCATTTCTAAGACTAAGGAGAAAAAAATCCTGCTGAGTCACCACTACTGGTTTTACTCACTTACTGAATCCAGTCTTAAAAATACAATTAAATTGGGGATGGGGAGTGCTAAATTTATAATTGCAGAGTAAGATCAATAATTTCTCTTCAATAAAACATGAAGATTCAAGGGTCCCTGTAGAACATACAGTGGGCCTCCTATATTTTACTTGCTGCCTCTCTGTCAAACCTAAAAAACAACATGACAAGTAGACCAAGGCAAAGACAAACTGAAGAAATTCATTTAAAAGGCTGAACGAAGGAAGGCAAAGGTGACGTACTGCAGCAATGCTTTGGTCTTCCTGGTGGGGTCTTCTGGTTTGAAGTTTTTGTAGGCTTCTACTTCGTGTTCTATGGACAGCAACTGTCCCTGGAGTTTGTTCCTGAAGTTAGGCAGCGTATCTCGAATGTGGTTGGTAAGTTGCTAAATAAAACAAAACAAAAATCACGCACGCATGTAACGATGGAGCATTAACTCATGAGATAAAAGTCAGCCTCTACTGTTTTCCTAATCATTCAAAACTTCAAAAATCATTTGAGACTATACATGTAGACAGATACTGAGAAGAGACGACAATTCTCTCCTCTACCACCCTTTGAAGATGCTCAAAATTCCTTCCATTGCATTCACTTCCTTGTTACCTCTTTATGTCTGGGGAAACACTGTCAAAATGCAGCTAACGTTGCTAATGAGACTGTCCAATAACACTTTAGTGTTTATTAACTTGACTTGTCAGATCCCCTGCCTCATAGAAAGGAACCTCAAGTTAGACTGCGGTAGAACGGAAGGTGGGAGTTATAGGTGCTGCCTGATGTGCCCAAAACTGAATGGCTCATCACTCGAAGTGACCTGTCACTCAGAGTTCAGGTCCTTGAGGTGCCACGCAAAACTGTCAGCTACTCCTACCTCCACCTCCATGCCCCAGTCCAACTCCAGTTGCTCACTGATTTGTGCCTTCAATAGACTAACTCTAGAACTTCCATGACTGAGTGAGGGAACGCTCTCTCGGCTTTTGACACCACGACCTGACCGTCAGGCTGGACATGCCCAGCAGCTGGCACCATAATAAGCTCAGTACAGTGAAAAGTTCTCTAAGACAGTGTCCAAGAGTAGATAATTAATTAAGAACAAAGGGAAGTTTAGAAACCCAGATTGTTTAGCTCTCTGCTTTATGTTCTATTACAATACACTTTAAAGGAAAGTCCTAATTAAAAGAAAAAAATAAAAGATAACCTTGAATTTCTTAAGTAATAAACTTGAAATCAAGAGAAAGAGAGAACATAAGCTTCCAAGAAATACAGGAAAAAGAAAAGTAAAAGGAGAATTAATATACCCAGACTGACTGAAGAAACTATTTAAATCATCTTTATGCTTATCTGAGGTTACCTGAATATATCTATTCAATAAATCCACAGTTATTTAACTGTCAGTAGTTTACAATCTCTTGCCCGCAGTTATGAATGGTTATGTTAGTACCTTGGCACGTGTAGCTGTTGAGGCTATAAAGCAGGGAACAAAAGAACAGAGAGGACCGCACTCCCCATCGCAATGTCACAAGACACAGGGACTGAATCTAAGGGACAGACTGGCAGCCACTTGGCCGCCATGTGAACTGCTGACTACTAGAAATACTTCATTTCCATCTTTTGCGTCTCAAATATCTCCATGGGAAAGCAATAGCGTGGACCACTCTTGGCTTTCTGAAACACTTCTTTCCTTGGCTTCCACATCTCCAGCTTCTCTAATTTTCCTCCTAGCCGGTCTGAACTCAGGTACCATCCCATTGGACACCCAGCCTTCCCATCAGACCGGTAATGGTTGAACTTCCTTAGGTCTAGATCTGGGGCCTCTTCTTTGATCGCTCTCTGTTCTCTGTCAAACCAGTCCCACTTCATCCATGGCTTCAATAAACATCCAAACACCGGCAGCTGCTAAAATGCTGTCTCCAAATAGGCCTTCTTATTTTGCTCGTGTTTGCGTGCATCTGTCCACCTACTAGGCTTCTCTGCTTGAATGTGTCAATGACACAGCAACCTCAGTATGTCCAAAATCAAGGACTTGATTTTCCCTTCAGGGTTCCCCACCTCCATGAGTTTATAACTCTCTGGATACTTCGATTCCACTTCTCCATCACCCAGGGGTACTATCTACCACCAAATTTTCAATGTTCCTATACATTCCTCAAATCTGCTTTCTCTTTCATCTCCACTGGACTTAACCAAGATCAGCTACCACAATTTCTCACTCTTACTTTTAACTGCTCTTCTCAGTTTTACTCTTAACTAATAGTTTACTCTTGACCGTCCTGCCTGCAATACCATATTCTTTTTGAACCCACAGATCTGATCAGGTTGTTCCCCTGCTCACATCCTTTAAATTATTCCTCCTCCCTGCTCTTTGGATAAGAGTAAAAATCGTCGATTTGGCCTATAAACATTACAGATCCAGCGACTGCCTGTACTCCCAACTTTAAGGCCTATAGCCCAATCCCTTTTTCTCTGCCTTCCAGCCACAGCGACACTTCATTCAATTCCTCAAAAACATCATGCCCTTTTCCAGTTTTTTCCACAGAAAATGTCAGGGATATTGGTACATATTAAATCATCAATAAAATTATCCTAGTTTCAAATGTAGAATAAAGATATTTGAAAGAATAAAGAGAGAGTGACAATCCAGGAAAGAAAAAATCTTCAGTAAAAAATTCATTCCATTTTAAGTCAATCAGAATCCAAATATGTCACAACTTGGGGGTCACCTGTGATGACCAAATGATCAGTTATTTCCTTCGATTTTTCTGGTATTCAAAACCCAATTTATTTTACAACTTTGTCTTTCTAATCAATGATATTAATGATTTTCCTCTAAAATTTTTTTTCAGTTTATTTGTATTTTTCTTAAGCCAATATGGATGTTGAAGCAGTATTCTATAAAGTTTTACCAATGCTGATAAAACCAGTGACTCCTTCTCTAAAATATATTTAAAATACATATATGTGTGTGTATTTATGTATGTATGTTTGTATTATGATGGTTATTATTATTCTTTTTTCCAGAGACAGGATATTGCCCAGGCTGGAATACAGTGGCTATTCACAGATGCAATCATACAACACTGTAGCCTCAAACTCTTGGCCCCAAGCAATTCTCCTGCCTCAGCCTCCAGCTGGGACTATATGGTGTGAACCAATACACCTGGCTACATATTCACCTTTTTTTAATGATACAACTATAGTACTGTCTCACAGTTTCCAATATTCTTTATCCTTAATTATTGTTATTATTTTTTGAGACAGAGTCTCACTGTTGCCCTAGGTAGAGTGCCATGGCATCATAGCTCATAGCAATTTCAAACTCTTGGGCTCAAGCAATCCTCTTGCCTCAGCCTCCTGAGTAGCTGGGACTATAGGCGCCCAGTACGACACCCAGATAGTTTTCCATTTTTAGTAGAGTCAGAGTTTCACTCTTGCTCAAGCTGGTCTCAAATCTCTGAGCTCAGTTAATCTACTCAGGTCAACCCCCAAGAGGGCTAGGATTACAGGCATGAGCCACAGCACCCGACCACCTTACCTTTTATTTAAAAGTATAAAATTTATAGTAGTCTATGATATATCTCTTAAAATGGAAATATAACATTGATTTTTATTTTCTAAAACTTCTTCAGTTGTTTTGCCTAAATGGTTCTCATGCAAGATACCTTCAAAGAGCTAACAACTTGAAATTTATTAACTACTTAAGTTCATAGATAAAAGTTAAACCATAACTTAGGAGAATATTTTTGAGCAAAACCGCTCACCATATAAAGTCAATGTAATCAAAACTCAGGGAGGGGCCCCTGTACTCAATCACAACAGTACTTGTCATGACATTTAATTCCAATAGGGGGAGGTATTGTGGAAGTGCATCAGGGTTTTATGAAGAAATGTATATGGTCGGTACAACAGCAAGAGCACAAGTCCAGGTTCTAATTTGTCCTAGGGAAAGGAGTTATCTGAGAGAGCTTCTTAGATGAGTACAAATCAATGATTTCTTAAGATTTGTTGTTTTGAAGGTTTTAAATTAAGAAACAAATCAATCTTTTTAAAATGCCATAAAAAATTAACACGAAATCTAACGTAACCATTACGAATTGTTATTTCCAAAGTAGACCCTAAGAGGTCAACTCTTCATGTAAGTTTAACTTCCTAAGACTACTACTACACATTGAGAGTGAATACATCCTAACACACATGCCCCTGTTCCTTGTTCCTAAACAAGTTAAGCGTTTCTGCTTTGAGCATGATCTTTCAAATAATATTAAGGTGCATTATATTCACTGAGAATGGTAATAGTATGTATCTAAGTATTCATATTCATTTTTAAAAGTTCTATCATTTAAGCTGAATATCTTGTTTTAAAAAGAAACAAATTTAAAAATAGAAAATATGAATTCCAGCAGTCACTTGCATGTTTCATAACTGTTCTTGTTGCTTGAAAGAATGTTTTTACCTGATTAAGGACCTTCTGAAGGTGTGGGGTCCCCATTCGATCAGCAATATGCCTGTAAGCCGGGTGGGAAAGAAAAAATTTCCTCTCCGCCAACATGGCCGCCTTAATGTCCTTCTTCCCATCTATGTCCTTCTGGCTTCTGTTTACCACCCCCACGTAACCTGAAACGAAACACAAACCTATGGAGTTGGGGGCACCTTTTGTTGCTTATTTTAGGAAGACTTCAAGGCTCTCAAATAGGCTAAGAAAGGCAAAATTAGTTTGGGGACTGAAGACTAGTAAACGCCATAGGAAACATCAGTACTTAACAAAAACCACTGATTTGGATATTGATACATTTTTAGCATCAGCACAGTAATGTCCCACCCCTAAAAGCTCATGTTTAGAGAATTACATTTCTTCACAGTTTTAGGATACAGCAGGCAAGTAAATATCAGATTTAAAACTGAATAGTCGAGGATCATGCATTCTGTGATGAATATTTATAACCTCCCTTCAAACCCTTTTTTCCCCTGCTTTTTTTGTTTATTTGTTTTTAACTATAATCATTTTCATATCAGGCTCACGGAAGTTTTACTTTCACTATGAACATTCATATGGATGGGGGGACTTACCCTTTTATTAGCACATAAATCTGTCCATATAATAAATATATCAGGGATAATGAATTGCCTGCTATTCAGTAGAACTCATTAAAATGTTGTCTCTCAAATTGCTTTCCTGAGAGGCAGGGGTCTTTTAAAAAAAATTAATATGACCCATGATTTGAGTTTTTGAAATTTATAGTATCTCCTTGTAGTAATGACTTTAACTTCCTTACAGATAAAGATGGTATTTGTGCCCTGTGGGATATTATCCATGTCTGATAATGTTTAAATATGACATAATTTTAGAATAAGTGGGGATTTAAGATGTCATTTAGGGAAAAAATTGAAATGTCTTTGTCGCTTCAACAAACATTGGGCTTCTTAACATGATTTAGGATCAAGTGAAGAACAGCCATGTTCTTCGGCAGGGTTAGAAAGGTGACCTTGTCTGGAACAGAGAGTTCTCCCAAAGCAGGATGGGTCTACCTTGAAGCTAATGAAGCTGACACTTAAGGTTCCCTTTTTCTTGCCTTCTTATTCCTGTTATTTTAGGTAATTGTTCTTCCTTCAGATCATTTTTTAATACATCGCTTGGGGACATAGTATTATTCCATAAAAAGTATAACTAATAATAAATCCAGTCCTTACGACTGAAGAGGCATGAAAACCAAGCCTCCTAGTGGCTCCCATTCATTTCTCAGCCGTATCATCAAAGGAAGTCTCATATAGACCACAGTACGTTACCCCTGCGGAGAGGCAGCAGCTTGTTCTCTAGGACGTCTCTGGCATCTGTCCCTTCATCCATAAGATCCAGTTTGGTGATGACTCCAATGGTTCTCAGACCTGAATCATAAACAAACCCAACATTAGCTCTGCCCCTAAGTGGCCTGAGGGAATCTGTGAAAATGGTTCACTACTCGACCCAGAAACCCCCACAAAACACATGCAGGCCAAGAGTTTCAAATCTTCACGTTCACTTTAAGAACACAAGTGAAACTGCCCAGGCCATCAAGAGTATGAATATACAAAAAGCCACAAAGTACCTGAAGTTTGTCACTTTAAAGGAACTATGTACCATTCCGACCTTACAATGATGGAGTTAGTAGGTGTGCCCAGGCCAAGCAATGGGGCTGCACCCAGAGTCGGTGGTCCTAACACAGTGCTGAATTTCTGCTGCGCATGCTTAAAAATGCAAAGAGTAACGCTGAGCTTAAGGTTAGATGCAGATTCTCTGCTCATTGAGCATATCTGGGTGAACAAAGCACCCAAGATGTGATGCTAAACTTTCAGAGCTCATGGTCATATTATCCATGAGCTCTCCCAGCCACATCGAGATGATCCTTACTGAAAAGGAACAGATTGTTCCCAAACCAGAAGAAGAAGTATCACAGAAGAAAAAGATATCCCACAAGAAACAAAAACTTATCACACAGGAATAGATGCAACATAAAATAAATGCAAATAAACTGTAAAAAAAAAAAAAACAGCATTACACAATTTGCAGAAGACTAACGCCTTTTAGAGACATGTACGTCTTAGTGCGAGATGGAAAGCACATTTTCCTAGTGCTTTTCCTGATCCTCTCTGTTTACTTTACTTTTTAATCTACCGCTACAGTCTGGTGATCTCCTTGTGACGAGGAAGAGAGGCAGAAAACCCACCTATCCCTAAGTAACTTTCAATCCAAGAGATATAGTTATATTGCCAAAATACTTTAAAATACATGACTTTATTTTTGTACCATGCATAAATGGAAATTATACATTTTCATTTTCCTCCCAAGTATTCCACCTAATATGGATGCTTTAAATTTTTATGCATTACATTATTAAAAGTAAATAAGCATACAGGGCTATGTATGCATGGACCGTGGATGAGAGTGTGTCAGAAGCCAAGCATTATTAGTGATCTAGTTCTGAACATGAAGTCAAAAGAAATAAAAGAAGAAAAATAGGTACAGTGTCTGGGCCATCACCAAAATAAACTTGCAAGTCTCACAGCGTCCATTGTGCCTTAGGAAAGGAAACACGATGCGCTGAAAAGGAGACTGAGCTAGGAGCTGAGGCTTGGATTCTAGTCGGCAGGCAAGTCACTTAATGCTCCAGGTCTCAATTTTCCTCATCTCTAACATAAGGTGTTAGAGACCGTGATCTCTAAGGAAACAAAATAAAGTAGGAAACTGGTTTTCTGTGGCACATCAGGAGCACAGCATGTGTCCTGGCTGCCTTCATTACATGAAATGGACAATATTTGCCTAGGGATTCACATTGTTAAGGCACTTCTCTGGCCTTCTGGTCAAACACAATTTCTCGAACCCATACATGTATCTTTTTCTGGAATTACTCATATTAAGCCAACTATGGTTTTCAATGATGTATGTCTACTCTTTTAATTCTAAAAGATATATACTCTTTCAGTTCTAAAAAATAGTCCAATTACTATTTTTTGAAAATGAAAAAACAAAGGCAGAGAAGACTAAATGATCTGACTTGCCCAAGGTCATATGATCACACAGCCTGTGGGTCCAGGCAGTCCTAGTCAAGAGCCCATAGCTTTTAGCCAATATGATGCTTCTCATCGTATTAAGATTTAAAGGGAAAAAAAAAACTTTAACCAAAAAGGTCAAAAGAGGGAGAGGATTGCAGAAAAAAAATCAAACCAAAAACCCAGAGGGTTGACGGTTAACTAACTTAACAGTGCAGCAAAAGAGGAAAACTGCATTCAAAAAAGCCAACAGTAGGAAAAGCCTAATAATTTGTCAGGGCATCTCAGAAAGGTTCAGGACCTGGGGTACAAAGAGTTCTGAAAGTGGTAGATAGAGGTGGTGAGGCCTTGTCTCTAAAAAAATTTCTTCTTAAAAATATGAAGAACAAAAATTTCTCAGTAATTAAAAATAGGACAACATGGGCGGCGCCTGTGACTCAGTCGGTAAGGCACTGGCCCCATATACCAAGGGTGGTAAGTTCAAACCTGGCCCTGGCCAAACCACAACAAAAAAATAGCCGGGCATTGTGGTAGGCGCCTATAGTCCCAGCTACTCGGGAGGCTGAGGCAAGAGAATCACGTAAGCCGAAGAACTGGAGTTGTGACCTGTGACACCACAGCACTCTACCAAGGGCCATAAAGCGAGACTCTGTCTCTAAAAAAAAAAACAAAAAAAACAGAAGAACAGAAATTAAAACATTAGTAGAATGGCTGGAAGACAAAGTTGATGGACTCTTCAGAAAAGAAAAAGCAAATAATAGGAAAGGAAAAATATTTTTTAAAACTAGAAATATAATCCAGAAAATCCAATATTTGAATAAATAGCATTCCAGAGAGAGAAAATCATATAGAAACCGTTGGGGGGGGCATATTCTATTGAAGAAAATGTCCTATAAGTGAAAGACAGGAATTTAGGTAATGAATGAACTCAACAAATGTCCAACACAAAATAAAAATATATACATACACACACAAAATATGGCATAAAAGATTTCAAAACAACTGGGAACAGAAAAAAAGATGCTAAAAATCTCCCAGAGAAATTTAAAAAAAGATTACCATGCAAAAAAGTGGGGGGG
This sequence comes from Arctocebus calabarensis, assembly GCA_963573935.1. Classification (NCBI taxonomy): domain Eukaryota; kingdom Metazoa; phylum Chordata; class Mammalia; order Primates; family Lorisidae; genus Arctocebus; species Arctocebus calabarensis. The sequence goes on from CAUYON010099640.1 coordinate 9,276, forward strand.
GAGGGTGTTATTATAGCATCAGTCTTCCCAGCAGCAAATTGGAAACCAAAAAACAATAGTGCAATGTTTTCAAAATACCAAAGGAAAAATAAATTTTAACCTAGAATTATAATGTATCAATAAATGTGACAGTAGGAAAAGGTATTTTCAGACTTGGTATAAATCTCAAAATATTGTACCTCCCTTTAGCCATTTATCAGAAAGCTGATAACCGTATGTTCCACAAACTAAGGGAACAAAATCGTGGAGGAAGACATGAGATCCAGGAAGCAGATGAACAACCAAGAAGAGAAGGAAATTTTCAGGATGGTGCTGATCCCACCCTGAGGCCAAGACAGCAATCAACATCTCCTGGATGGACAGGGCAGAGACCTGAGAGATGCCTTCGTCCACCAAGAAAAAACGTAAATGCTAGAATATCTAATGCTTAAAGTTTTTAAAGGAACTCACAGACTGAGGCTTCTGCAGGGAGAGGTGGGGAATGCATTAGTGACGTGGGTGTGTGTGTGTGTGTGTGTGTAGAGGGAGAACGATGTAAATAAAGAGAGAATTAGCAACCTCAGGCAGTGTCATGTAAGGAAGAAAATCTCATCATAATTTACCACATAGTTTGGCTGTGAATAACATTTTTACAATTATAAAAATTCATTTAGTAAAATATGATTATGTCATTATATTAGCAGAACGGAGGAGGATAAGGACAGATGGGCGTGCAAAGTATGTGTAGGTATGGGTGAGGCATACAAGCCAGTAAGATCATTCTCCTCTACAGCAGGAAGGCAGAAGAGGATCTCAAACTAAGGAGAAAAAAATCAAGCAATAGTAGTATAAATAGATTACATAGATATATGGAGGTAAATGTCAAAAGAAATAGCTAAAACAGCTGAAAGTAACTAATCTCTGGAAATCAGTAATTGAGAGTCAGGAGGGGTGGGCAAGGGACTGATGGCTTTTATTAAAAGGCCGTGTGACTTATTTTGAAAAGCTGTATATATTCATAGCTTTAATAAAAATAAAAGTTGATTATAAAAGTATTTTCTTTACTACTCCCTTATTCCTGAAAAGGCAGCCAGGTCTACACTTAGTAGTATACCAGAAATGGCAAAGGAGACAATTTTCTTTTTCACATTTGGTTATATCAAAAGGTACCTTAAAGGTATTAAAAGGTATCAATAAATTCCTGCTGGCAGACTCAAGACCTACAGTGATAGATCTCAAAAAGCCCTTTCCGGAAGGGAGTTCAAAGGCACCATTCTTCAAAACAACTCCACTGGGGACCTAAATACCCAGATAAAATAGGGAATATTGCAGAGCCCCGATTATGCACCAGCCTCGTCTAGGACCTAAAACAACACCCATATGAGATAGGTTCTATTTCTTTTCAATCATGTAGATGAGGAAAGTAAGACTTGGAGGAGCAGATCCACTTGCCTATAGGGATCACAGCCTATACAGCAAAAACCGGCATTCAAGTCGAGCTGCCTAACTCCACTTATAATCACTAGATTTTTCTGCCTCCCAATTCTTAGCTAGATTCTACAAATGATTAACGATGTTACTTGGCAACTTAGTCATATCTCATAAGCCTGTTTATCTACAGAACTAAAAGCCTGGCTAAATGTCTCTTCCAAGTCCAGAATTCTGGGATGGAGAACAAAGATTTAGAAGAGGTTATATGCAGAAACAAGTGAAGAATAATCTAACGTAATTCTTGCCCTCCTACTACAAGGGAAATAAAAATAATAAATTAAAAGCTAGGCTAGGCATGCCGACTCACATCTGCAATCCCAACACTTTAGGAAGCCAAGGCAGGAAGATCACGTGGGGCCAGGAGTTCAAGACCAGCCTGGGCAACATAGTGAGATACCAGCTCCACAGAAAATCACAAAAATTAGCCATGTGTGTGTGTGTGTGGCATGTGCCTATAGTCCTAGCTACTCAGGAGGCTGAGGAGAGGGGATCACTTGGGCCCCGGATTTCAAGCCTGCAGTGAGCTGTGATTGTGCCACTGCAATCCAGCCTGGGTGACAGAGCTAGGCCTTGTCTCTAAAAAATAGTAATAATTCATTTAATAAGGACTAATAAATAACCATAATATTGTATTTTAATTAAGTTTCTCTACAGAAAAAAAGAGCTAGAATGATGAGCCCTGATGAAGACTTTGAAAAAACACATAAGGTACTTCAAAAATTTGAAGCATTGATGTTAAGTACATTGACTCAAAGATCAAACTGTTGGAGTCAATCCCACCCATGCTCCTTAATAGCTCTGTAACATTAGTTTCCTTATGAGAAGAAACTGTAGCAATAGGATAATTATACATCACACTTCATGTTGATTGCCCTGAGATAATAATTAACAACATCCCCATTTAACTCTCAAAAGGCTTCCTTTAAAAAAAAAAAAAAAACTTCCTTTTTGAAAGATAAATTATGTAATATGTTCATTTTAATTCATCAATGAAAAGAGGTAAAATAACAAACTTATTATTTCAAATTAAATAACAGATCTCCAGTCTGGCATGTAAGAAGCTTGGAAGTTGCCACTCTGTCCTAATAATGAGCAAAAAGCTGAGCAAACTGGAAAACTAATAAGCCACCCTAGAGTTATCAGAGAAGTGAGATCATAGGGCAAACTGCTGCCCCCTAAATGTGGAGAGGCAAGTGAACACAGAGAATCACAACTTACCAAAACACAAACCTCCCCGGGGACCAAGGCCAGGGTGGGAAAACTTACATGGCAATCAATGAACTACTGGAAGCTCAGTGTGGATGTGTCCCACAGTTAAAGACACCGAGGGGACCCAGGCATGTGGGGAGGGCTCCCCACACTTTTGTGAGTTTTGCCTTAAAAGTCCCCCCATGCTTCTGGCAGGAAAAGGGGAAAAATAACCAGTTGAAAATATGCCAGAGCATCCTGTGGTTCTAAAGAAAGTGTGTCATCAGGAGAAGCTGTTTAACCTGGGTCTAAACTACTGGGTATGGGGGATTCCAGAGACCAAAAGAGAAGGGGAAAGGAAAATATCCAACTCCAGCCAGTTCTATCCTGGTATGGGGGGAGCAAAATTCAACACTCTAGCCCACTCTAGCCATCCTGTCCCAGCTGGGGAGGGGGTGACACCACTGAGGACTGAGAAGCATTTGTGAGATTCACATTCCAGAGGCATAGGCTCACTATAAGACTGAGACTTACCCATAGGACTATTCATATTCAATTACAGGACCGAATCACAGGCTTATGCGTCCTCTCACTCCACACCCCGCACCACCTTACTATAGGTCTGTGTCCCACAGTTCCTTGCACCCAGTACATCATGTCTGCCTACCCCAAAACAGAAAAAAATCACCAGGCATACTAAAAGGCAAAAAACATGACTTGAAGAGACAGAGCAAGCACTGGAACCAGGCTCAGATATGGCAAGAATGTTAGAATTAAACTGGGAATTTAAAACAACTGTGATTAATATCCTAAAGGTTCTAATGAATAACATACAGAGCCTGCAAAAACAGATGAGCAGTGTAAGCAGCGGGATGGGAATGCTAAGGAAGAATCAAAAAGAAATGCTAGCGATCAAAACACCCTAAGAGAAATGAAGACTGCCTTTGATGGATTCATTGTAGACTGGACATAGCTAAAGAAAGTATCAGCAAGCTTGAGCATATCTCAATAGAAACCTCTCCAAAATTGAAAAGCAAAGAGAAAAGAATACTGGGATAGAGGGACAAAAGAGAATATTCAACAACTATGGAACAACTGAGAAGGGCATTACATATGCATAATGGAAATACTATAATTGCCAAAAGTTGAAAAGCACAGAAAATTTCCACCATAGGTGAAAGGATACACAAACCATGGTACATCCAGACAATGGAAATCATACAGCACTAAGATGACGTGAGCTATTAAGTTACGAAAAGACATGGAGAAAACTTAATTGAAAGAAACCAATCTAGAAAGGCTACTGTATGATTCCAACTATAAAACATTCTGCAAAGGCAAAACTATAGACAGTGAAACGTTTGTCAGGGGCTAGAAGGAGGTTAGGATGAATAGGCAGGACACAGAAGATATGTGAGGAAAAAAAGACTACTCTATGAAACTATGATGGTAGATACATGTGGTTATATATAGAGGGTGCCAAATAAAGTCACTAATATAGGGTGTCCATAGGTTGGTGTGCAATTTTCTATGTTAAGCTATTTTAAATTGCACATGAACTATAGGTCCACTCTGCATATATATTTTAAGAAAGGAAAAATTGAATTAAAATTGCAACACTCAGGCTTGGTGCCCATAACTCAGTGGTTAGGGCACTGGCCACATACACCGAGGCTGGTGGGTTCAAACCTGGCCCATCCCTGCTAAACAATGACAACTCCAACAACAACAACAAAATAGCTGGGTGTTGTGGCAGGCACCTATAGTCCCAGCTGCTTGGGAGGCTGAGGCAAGAGAATCACTTAAGCCCAAGAGTTGGAGGTTGCTGTGAGCTGTGACATCACAGTGAGAAACCAGGGGTGACATAATGAGACTCTGTCTCAAAAATAAATAAATAAAATTGCAATACTCAATAGATAACAAAAGGTGAATGCAAGTCACATTTGAGCACCTCTTATAATTGCAGAAGTCAAACATGAATAGAGTATTACAATTCTAATATATTTTTTTCCTTTCTTAAAAAGTGTACACATTTTTTGGCATCCTCTGTATTTGTCCAAACCCACAAAATGTACAATACCAAGAGTGAACCCTAATGAGAACTATAGACTTGGGCAATAATGATGTGTCAAGATAAGTCAGAGATTTTCAACCAGAGTGCCCTGGATGTTAGGTGTGCTGTGAAACTTTTTAGAGATTAAATTACTTTTGAAAGAAGTTCAAAGCACAGTAAGTAGGTTCTTCTTTTTTTACTCTTTTTTTGTTGTTGTTGTTCAACAAAATTTAAGTGTGCCACAGAGGGGTAACTATAGGTGCAAATGTGCCATAAGATAAAAAAAGGTTTAATAAACAGAATCCACAGAGAACTCAAACGTATTAGTAAGAAAAGAATAAGTGATCCCATCTCAGGGTGGGCAAGGGACTTGAAGAGAAACTTCTCTGAAGAAGACAGGTGCACAGTCTACAGACACATGAAAAACTGCTCATCATCCTTAATCATCAGAGAAATGCAAATCAAAACTACTTTGAGATATCATCTAACCCCAGTAAGATTAGCCCACATCACAAAATCCCCAAACCAGAGATGTTGGCATGGATGTGGACAAAAGGAACACTTCTGCAGTACTGGTGGGAATGCGTCTTTCCTTTTGGAAAGACGTTTGGAGAACACTTAGGGATCTAAAAATAGACCTGCCATTCGATCCTATAATTCTTCTACTAGGTATATATCCAGAAAACCAAAAATCACTTTATAACAAAGATATTTGTACCAGAATGTTTATTGTAGCCCAATTCATAATTGCTAAGTCATGGAAGAAGCCCTAGTGCCCATCGACCCATGAAGAGATTAATAACTTGTGGTATACATATATCATGGAATATTATGCAGCCTTAAAGAAAGATGGAGACTTTACCTCTTTCATGTTTACATAAATGGAGTGGGAACAAATTCTTCTTAGCAAAGTATCTCAAGAATGGAAGAAAAAGCACCCAATGTACTCAGCCCTATTATGAAACCAAGTTATAGCTTTCATATAAAGGCTATAACCCAATTTTAGCCCAAAAATATGGGGAAAGGGGATAGGGAGGGGAGGGGAGGACGGGTTGAGGGAGGGTAATTGGTGGGACCACACCTACGGTGCATCTTAGAAGGGAACATGTGAAATTTACTAAATGTAGACTATAAATGTCTGAACACAATAACTAAGAAAATGCGGTGAAGGCTATGTTAACCAGTTTGATGAAAATATTTCAAATTGTATATAAAACCAGCACATTGTGCCCCACGATTGCATTAATGTACACAGCTATACTTTAATTTAAAAAAATAATAAATAAATAAACAAATAAATAAATAAAGGTTGAAAAACCCTGATAGAAGTTCATCAGTTGCAACAAATGAGCCACTGTGGTGCGGAATGCTGATGGTGAGGGAGGTTGCGCGCTGCAGGAATGGGAGCACACGGAAACTCGCTATACTTTCTGCTTGATTTTGCTGTGTAGCTAAAACTGCTCTAAAAAATAAAGTTTACTGATTAAAAAATAACACATGTAAAATAGGTGTTACGTAAAAAGCTACTCAATAAATAAAAAGTTGTGATCTCTACAGTTTCATTTCTCACCTATATCCCCACCTACTCTGACTCTAGGCTCCAGCCAAACCCAGTGACTTTCATTTCTCCATGCGACCAGATATTCTTTCCTCCCCTCCTTCCCAGTGCCACCCGGTCAGCTCTATCCTTCCCTTCCTTTTTCTTAGTCAACTCCTATTCATCCTTCAAAATGTCCTTCAGGCCTCATCTATAAATCCTTAATTCAGAGGTCCTTGTTCAGGCTCCCACATCAGAGCCCTTCCTCTGTGCCCACAAAGCTCCCTACATACAATAAAATTGTTCTTAAACATCACAGGAGTCTGCTTACGTGTCGATCCTACTTACTAGGCCACGATCTCTTCAAGGACAGGAATTACATCTAACCTACCCATTCTAAGCCATTCACATGCCAAACACAGAGGGAACTCAATAAATGTTTAGTTATTAAGTAAACACATGAATGAAAAAAATATAAACTATAGTTCTTAGATTCAGACTAGAAATACAAACTCTTGAGAAAATATATGATGCTATCCCACCGTATTACCTAGTATAAGTCAGCCCATGAGTATAAGAACACTGCCATTTCTTCCACGAATATATGCAACTAAATTGTAAGTACCATGTTGTTTCATCTAATTGAGAAATGGGACCAACTAACTCATCAACCACATTAGTGGTTGCCAGGAAAGTAATCTGGAACACTGTGTACACTGAAACAACAGCAATGAAAAAAAATCTATATAGAGTTAATGTAAAAATGTATGCAGCAAAATTTAAAACAGACTTAGAAAATTAGATGTCCTTCAGTTGATACTTTTTTTGTTTTGGATTTTGGTGGAATTTAGGGAGGGTGATTTTAAATAAATGTCTGGCAAAGATTATGGAATATTTTATTTCTGAAAGCAATCAGTGATGAATAGGAAGACTTTCATTTTTTTTCCCATAAGTTTTCCATTAACATTATTTTCTTGTTACTTTCAACAATTTTGAGTAACCGTTTTCATTTTCAAAATCACAAAGTAATGGTACTGTCTATGATACTAGGTAAAAATGTTTTTAAAATAATAAAAAATACAAAAATCATTAATACTATGCTGGCAGAGACTATCTTGCTCACCAATAAAGTCCAGATTCCAGGAAAGTACTTGGAAGATTTAATATTTGTGGATGGAAGGTAAAGGAGAAAGAAGGGAAAATGTAAGAAAGGGAAGAAGGAACAAAGGGAGAAGAGAAAGAATTACTTTAAAAATAAGAAAATTTAGGTATCGGCTGGGTGTGGTGGTTCACGCCTGTAAATCCTAGCACTCTAGAAGGCCAGGTGGGCGGATTGCCTGCACTCAGGAGTTTGAGAGCACCCTGAGCATGAGTGAGACCCTATCTCTACTAAAAATAATTAAAAAAAAACTAGCCAGGCATTGTGTCAGTACCCATCCCAGCTACTCAGGAGGCTGAAGCAAGAGGATTACCCAGGGGGTTGAGGTTGCTGTGAGCCATGATGGCCACTCTATCCAGATGACAGAGTGTGACTCTGTCTCAAAAATGAAGAAGAAAATTTATGTATAGAGTGGTTTTTTCCACTGAGAATTTACATTCCAAGATAGACTAAGGCATGAAGAAACAAAAAAACTAAAAAGTAATCCACATGCACTTAAATTTTCCCATTATTTCTCTACCCAAATCCATTTTCTTCTTTCTTGGCACACAACTAAATTCCATTTCCAGGTCCCCTTTACAATTTAGTTGTGGTCTCCCTTCTATTATGCCTGTGATTGAATGCTACCTAGTGGCCTATAAGAAGTGATATGTGCCACTTTCAGATGGTCTATACAACTACACACATATGCTCCTACACCCTCTTTGCCCTTCAACTCACTGACTTTACTCATAAGTTAGAGTTTCTAAGTCCCTATTGGTGACAGGACGGAAGAATCTCCGAATGATATCCTGCAGAAGAAATATCACACCACCCTAAACTATCCCAGGACTATTGTTTGCATCATTACATGTTTGATGTTACTCATTACTCTATATTAGTAGAAAGAGCGGGACTTTAGAGAAAACAGCTGCCATAATGAAAACATGGCATAGAAAGGTCAGGTGGCAAGGAAACAAATATTGCAAGTAAGAAAGATGAAGACTCATGTGCTTAGTAAGTTAGACTAAGCACATCCTAAAAGGAGAAGCTATTGGAAAGATCTAGAATATTCATCTGTCTTGATTGTCCCTGATGTTTGAAGTAAGGGATTTAAGAAATAAAAGGGATTAGAAAACATGTAAAATTTGAATGTATTCATTTTGAAAAAGCTAACTATTCTTGTGACTCAAAGAATAGAAAAAGAGACTGAAAAGGCTCTTAGCAACAGAGGTCCACTAAGAATTTTTAGTTAGACAAGGGGTTCAATAATTTCTGCTTTGGACCATAAGAGAATAATAGAGGACCAGGCACAGTGGCTCACTCCTGCACTCCTAGCACTTTGGGAGACTATAAGGCTGGAGAATTACTTGAGCTCAGGAATTAAAGACCAGCCTGAGCAAGAGCAAGATCCTGTTTCTACTAAAAAGAGAAAAAATTAGCCAGGCATCATGGTCCATGCCTATATTCCCAGCTGCTCAGAAAGCTGAGGTAGGAGGATCACTTGAACCCAGGAGTTTGAGATTGCAGTGAGCTGGGCTGATGCCATGGCACTTTAGTCTGAGCAACAGAGTGAGACTCTGTCTAAAAAAAGAGAAAATGAGAGAGCTCAGGTATATCTATACTCTGTAAACGCCTAGAAAACTGAAATGGAGTATCTGAAACAAACACTTTCAGGCATTAAACAATATGTTGCATGGGACTGTGATACCTGAGAGAAGATTAAAAAACAAAAAAAAGTAAGCTGTACAATTGCCCACTGTCTGCTTGGAGGCAATCTCTGAACTACAATGCAAGGAGGAAAAATCCAAGGAGAATTCAAGGAGACCAAGTCACTAGACTTCTCAGGATAGTGTACAAGATAAAATGGACCCATAAGAAAGAGCTCCTGGAATATTCAGGAGTTGAGTCTTTGTTTAAATATATACATGCACAGAACCCCATGTACTCAAGTTTGATATGAGGACAATTAATGACAATTATTGACACGGTGGGGGTGAAGGAAGGGGAGAGCAGAGAGAGGAAGAATGAGGGAGGGCTGGGGAAAGGAAGAGCAGAGAGAGGGAAGGCGTGAGGGGGGTGGGGTCTTGGGGTCTTGGTGTGTGCCACACCTTTTGGGGGAAAAACATGATTGTAAGAGGGACTTTTCCCAACATATGCAACCAGTGTAACATGGTTTCTTGTACCCTCAATGAATCCCCAACAATAAAAAAAAATTGGAAATGTTCTAAAATAAATCTAGAATAGGAATTCCAAACTGAAATAAACATAAGTAGTCTTATAAAGTTGAAAGCAAATTCAGAATATCAACTTAATCTTAAGTGCATTTTAAGCAATATATCTGCTATAGGCAGTGACTTGGAAGCGGCAGTGATTCTATGGCCCAACTTTAATGTAACATGTACTAGAATATCGTACATTCCCTTGACCTGGAGCATGCTCAGGTCACCACTCAGCATGCTAAGTGATCTGTAGAACAGTAACTGAAATACATACATAATGTAGAGTTCATAAATGGGAAGGAAAGAAGGTATTTCTGAGAAAACTATCTAATATTACTTTTTCAGTACTAGAATTATATATATTTTATTGGAAATGGAATTCTACAAATGTCTTTCAAATATAAATTCATTGAACAATATCAATAAGGAAATAAAAACACTATGTGCTTATAAATATTGCTGTAATATGTTAAATGGCTTTTCTAATATTTAGCATTTTATTCTTTATTTTGTAACTGGTTTTGTACTTGTTATTTTTATATCATTTGAAATATACTAAATTATATACTAACGAGTTTTTAAATAAAATCATTGCTAACTTATTTTCCAATGTATATCTTGTCATTTAAAAAGAAATGTTATAAAATATTGTAAGTTTAAAGAATATTTTAACAATATAGACTGAAATTATTCTTACACTCTGAAAAAACAGAAAGTAACATTATTAGGTAGTATACTGAACACTCTGAAAAATAATGAAAATAAATGATTCCAAGGCATGCTTGTAAGTTTTACAAAATAGTCTGGGTTAGCTTTGTAATTGTGAAGGAGCTCAACAAAAAGTAATTACAAGAATGTTTATGACACACTTCTTAATAAGAATAGTAACTTTCTTTCTTGAAAATGCTTTTCCTTTAGAACTTTTCAAACATTGCTATTATCCTACTCATGATATATATGGGTCATGTAAATTAGTACAATTATCTAGCAGAAGATACAGTCACAGAAGCCAGAGAGAGGGGCTCTGTGTCACCAAAATCAAGTTTAAAGCACATCTTGCATAGAGAAACTAGGCAGCATAAACCCAAAATATAAAACTATTTTGTTGTCCCCAAAATTTTAACCATATGGGTGTTTATGGTACCTTTTCTGATTTTCAGGATAAATTTCACAATTGCTAACATACAGCACTGGAAATCATCATCATTACTGTACCTCAAAAAATGGTGGCACTATTAGTAGGCAAATTTGCCTATGAGTTACAGAAAACCTAATTTAAAAATGTTTTAAGCAAATTAAGGACATTTACTTCCATGTCAAATAACTTAGGCAGCCCAAGGGTAGCCAGTTATTCTATTTATTTAGTTCAGTAGCTCAAGAACATAAAATCTGAGGTCTCTGTGATTCTCTTGGCTTGATCACTATTAGGTTTAAGTTCCAGGAAGGAATAGAGGAAAGAGAAGAACAAAGAACAAAAAACATGACTGAGCCGAGTCAGCTCCAACTATGAAAGGTTCCCAGAACTCTAACCCAGCAACTTCCACTCACCTCTTATTGGCAAAAATGTACCTAGTGGTCAGTCTTAGCTTCCAAGAAAGCCAGGGAAATTGGGGCAGGAAGGGGAGTGAGTGGAGGATTAATCTGGGAACACATTTTAAAATTCACAGTCCTAACAGTTTTCTTAAAATACATCTCTGAAACGATTCCATCTCTTAGTTCTTAAGAAAATGCCCATATTGCTCCTCTTTGAAAAACACTGAAAGTATCAAAGACAGAAGAAAGAATTTTGCAAAGTATGTCAATTTCAGAAGTTTAAATGAATTTTTAAAGTGTCTAGTGCTATTCTTTAAAATTAAGCAATAAAGTGTGTCTTATTTTATGTCTATGTCATGCATTGCATTTTATACTAGAATAGCATTTTATAATTCATAGTACTTATTAATCAGCTTTTTACTTTTTAATTCAATCTCAAGCAAACGAGATCAATGCCTCCCAAGTGTGTCTCTAGACCCCTACTCTTCCCTTGCCACCCGCTTCCCAGAGGCAGCGTAACTATGGATAAGAACATGAATTCTAGAATCTGATGACTTTGGTTCAAAACCAGTTCTAGCAATATTGGGTAATTAATTGATTTCTCTAGACCTTAATTCCGTCAGCTGTAAAAATGAATGATAATTACAACTATATGAACTAAACCAGTTAAAGTATATAAAACTCTTAGCATATCATGTATTATGTTACCTCTTGTCATTGTTATAATCTAGTTTTCATTTGAGATATTTTCATTAAGCCCTTACAACATTGTGCTAAACATCAGAAATTTGAGTTATGACTAAATCACACATACTCTGCCTTATAAAGATGAAAAGCATTAAACATGATTTACCATCTTTGAATAACTGTAAAAAGTGAATACTGAATTTGTTTTCTGCAGCTAAAGAGGAGACAAGAATAAAATAAAGTTATTATAAATACAAAGTAATGAAAAGATTTATAGGGTGTTGACAATGTTAGCCAGTTCCTGCTTTCTATAACACCTAGCTACTAGTATTCTTAAAGAATCAAAAAACAAACTTAATAATTTAAAGTCACTCAATCTTTTCAGGATTTCTGTTTCATATGATTATGAATTTAATAATGACACATCCTTAATTATAAAAAACAGGATTTCAGATTTCAAAGCAAACTTCGAGATGCTCTGGTGGTATTAAAAAACTAGACCAAAATAATTTTATACTGAGACTTAACACTAAAACACAAAAATTCAAATTAAAAAATGCTATCCATATTACCAAAACTAATCTGTTTCCCCAAAAAACTAGAACAAATATTTATTAACTCAACGGGCTTTGCTAATTATGTAAATGTCTTTCTTTTCTACTTGTAATTTCATTCAAATTTCCTCTCTTTTCCCCAATTAACAGCCCTGCTAAATGTTTGGACTTGAAAAGGCCACAGCTTTATACACAATTAACAGTCAAATTCTAACACAAATTACATGTCATTCTTATCTCTGTATACACATTGAACTCCTGTATCTTGTTGCCAATAGGCAGCTTGCACTAGGGAATACATCCAGAATTTGTTTAATGTCTGGGAATAATATTTCACACTTAGAAAGGAGATACTATCCACTGCCAGCAATGTGAACTGAAATTGCCATGTCCCCTCCTTTTTATTTTGATGAAATAGGTAGTTGAGAAAATGATTCTCAACTTATCTGTTTTAACCAAATATTTTCTTAAAGCATAAGAAGCAATAATAATCTTGATTTTTTCTTTTCAAAAATTTCAGGATATTTTACAAAAACTTTTAGGTATGGTAAACATTTTCTGAACTAAAACCTGAGGAACTATTATTTAACAGATCTCACTATAAAAAAAATTGAAATTGGATCAATGTTAGAAAATTAGATTTATATATGTAGTCATAACATCTATGATTGTTTCCCTAGAAAGATGTTTTCAATTTCTTATTTAGCAAGTATATGAAACAAGCATCACGTCAAAAGGTCAAATGTATCCAATATTTTGAAGTGTAGTATTTTATTACAAGAGTATCTCAATAAATGTCATTTATATAGTAAAAAGGCAACTAAAATATATCTTCTATGGGGTATATGTATAAGATTTAAAGTTATGAAAAATGGCCTAACAGTTCTCTTAAAATACACACATCATCCCCAAATTAACCTTTTGCATAAACAAATCTTAGTTAGTTACCAGCTTAATACTCTGCAGTGGTCTCTCGTTGTGCTTAAAATAGTTTCAATTTTTACCTCCCCATCCAGCTTTATCTCTTAATACTTCTCTCCATACCCTAAGCCACAGCCATACTGTAACTCTTTCTATTCCTCCATCTCAATCAACTCTCTTCTCAACTGGCATTTTCCCTAAACCTGGTATATACTTCCTGAACTTATCTATGCTTATCCTATCCTCCCCAAATGTAAGCCTGGATATACATTTCCATACTACCTCATACTCCCCTACTATAGCAATTACTACACTGTATTGAAATTGCTTGTTGTTCACTTACTGCTGGAATGTGAACTCTGTAACATTTAAGGAAAACTGTGTTTGTCCTGCTCACTGTTGGATTCCCAAAGTCTACACACATGGGTCTGACCCTCATTTGATTTCTAAAATTAGGCTTACACGTATCAAGTTAAAAGCACAGCCATCCATTGTAATGTTCATTTAAAACATTATTCTCTCTTCCATCATTTTAAATCCCTTCCTATTTGTATGAAATGCTCCAATAACTGCCCTCCCCCAAAAGGTGAAGAAACTGTGATGTGCTTCAATTGATGCAATGAGGGAAAAAAAAATGGTGAATCTAGATTTGAGTTCAGGTTGTACCACCTGTTATCTATGTGATGTTGTGGAAGTGCTTAACCTCACAAAGCCTCAATTTCCCAATCTGTAAAATAAGAAGCATTAATGTTTGCCCTGCAGATCTTAGAGAGTTATAAAGTATTAATAACATTAAGCCTAAGAAAGCCCTTAAAAAACTGTGACACATTGCATAATAAGAGGTACTGTTAGCATTTTTATTATTAATAACAATTTAATTAAGGTAATCTGAGCTAAAAGAATGTATATTAATACTTTCAGTAAAGTTTTGCCTAATATATGTACTAAAAATATACTATTCAAAACTAAATATAAAAGTTTACAGTCAAAAGAGGCTTACAACCAACTGTGAAATATATTCCAATATTCTAAGACCTCCTTGCTATAATCTTAGAACATTTACTCTTCATATTTCATATATTTGAGATACCTGAGTTCTACTGATTAAATTCCTTATAAATTCTTTTGTTTTACTAATTGCACTTTAAAATCCTATTCAGGAATGATGCTATTACTCTGAGACTACTATCACATGCTTTTTAAAAATTTTAAAACTTAAACATTTTTAACTTTTTAAAAAAGAGTTCATAACTTAACTCTGTGGATAATAAACAAAACTACCTGTTATATAATCTCAAGAACTATTTTAAGCTTTGAAAATAGGCTTATATGTTCTGAATAATGCCTAAGATAGTAAAAATACTTTATTTAAAATGGGGTTAAGGATTTTCAAAAGATAGAAAGTTACATTTGAATTCATCTTAAAGCCTCAATAAAGTAGTCATTTTAATAAACTATAGAAATGATCCTTGAAAGTATTGTCTTAGGGTCATTGTTTTAAAATCTGATTATACAATGAAAAGTTCTTTTAACTCATTTTGGTACAGTTATTCATGATTTTAGTACCTAGCAGAGTAAAAATAATCCTCATCTTTGATGTTTGAGTATTATAAAATTTGAACTTTCTAAAATTTAATGAGGGAACAGTTAATTCAAAAGGTTTCTTTTTTCCTACTAATTCAGGCTATATGACTCTAAAATTATAGGTATAATCATAAACAGCAAATACTTCCCCCAAAGCTCTGAAGGTATATAATAAATTATTATAGTTAAAGCTTGAAAAAACAAGTCTTCTTTAATCCATATTTTTCATACTCAAGAAGTATTTCTATAGTTTGCAAAAACAATGCTATCGCAATATTATGACTTTGAACTAAAGCTCTAAAATCATACTATTCAACTAAAGGTTCCTTTAGCAATATTAACATGGCCACGCTGCACATGTTACTTTTAGCTTCTTTATGTACAACAAACTGCATTCAATTGGTGAACAAATACAATGTTTAGTATCATATTTAAAACCACTATTCAAACCTTTTCTTAATGCTATTATCAGTTTTTCTTTTGCAACAATTTTGTGTATAAAAATAAAAGCACTGGATTTTTATTAGCGCTGCCCCTTCTTTGTTTTGCTCTACTCTGCAAAGCCCTTTTGGGACACTAAGCCTGCATTTACCATAATACGGATTAAACTTTCTTTGTCCCATTGCACAGGGTTTGTTAGCAGGTTAGTCTTTTTACATTTTTCACAGGCTGCCTGCAGCTTACCCTTTGGGCCTTGCTCAAAATACTTCTGTGGATTTACAAAAATGCCAGAGTGGTCTTGGGGTTAATTGGAAGATAAGTACAGCCTTTAACATAGAGAGTCATTAAACATTTAGCCTTACCACAATCTACTCTTCTTGAAAAAGAGAAGTTCTGGAGACACTTTAGGAATAATAACATAGTAAAATCTTCTTGAAAAATAATGACTGGTTGCTTTATAGAATTGGAAAGACTTCATTCAACTGTTCCGAAGGTGATATAATAGAACAAAGCAATTTCCCTGGTCAGTTCTCTATATTAGTTTTAATATGTGTTTATCTTAGAGGAAAAACATTTAGATGTCCTAAGGAACTAAAAGGCAAAATTTATGTTGAAAGCATTAAAGTAAAACTCAAGAGATCTGTAATAACATAATATTTTGAAACCAAAAAAGATAAAATTCTGGGATTTTAATTTTGTCCAAGTAAATCACCATACGTAAAATGCCTATTTAAGACAAATGGAAAACTTATAAAATTAAAAAAAATATGAAACATAAAAAAACTAAAATTCTTCAATTTCTATATACATGTCCATAAATACACACCTTAAAATGAACTCTGAAGTATACTCATTGATATCACGTTATTTTTTATAATTGTGCAAGCAGATTGTTATCCAGATTAACTTTTTCATCCCCTTACCTCCTTCCAACACTATCACTCCCACACAAAAAGGAAAAGAAAGGAAAAGGCGACAAAACACACAGACACTTGAAGTAAAGGATTAGACATATTTGCCCAAGATGCAGATAACAAAAGCAAAAGTGAAGAAAATTGAAGAGACAGCCAAACTTCTGCAACAAAATGGTTAAAGAATCTGAAGCATTGTTCCTCTTATTCTAAAAGTCTGCTATATTGTGAACAGCGCAAACATCAGACAAGTTAAGATTACTGACCATTATCTCCTTAATTTTCTCCGCTTTCCTTCACATTCCCTCTTGCTATCTGGGCACCATTTTTCTAAAGCTTTATTTCTGCTAAGAAGTAAACTTTCCCTAATCCATCTATTATGGAACCTTTAATTGGATTGGGAGCAGGGTGGTGTATAAAATAGCTCCTATTCACTCAAAAGGACTGTAGTTTTAGGGACTTAATGGAAAAAAAGTATTGTGAGAGAAAATCCTTAGGGAATCAAGGATTAAAATGTGGCTCTCCTAAATTCATCAACTCTGGGACACAAATGAATTGCTTCCTTAAACAGGTAACTTTCCAAATAAATGGCACAGCAAAACCGAAGTTTAAATAAAAAGTTTACTTCAAGGCAGATGATGCATTTACACTAATGATTTTGGTTTTATAAACAACCTCTACTTGCTATTTCTTTGACTCACAGCTACAATGCCAGGAAGCAAGTGGAATCCCTTAACATATTTATTTATATTTTCCCTATTCTACATATGTGTTTTCTCTATAAATTAGCTAACAAGAAAAACAAAAATGCTGTATAGGTATTTTACTCAATTAATTTCGGCATACATTCCCTTTATGCAGCCTTGAAGAGGCAAGCACTGCTGTAATACAAAAGTTTCTTTCGAAGCAAAAATACATTTTGTTCTTATCAGAAGGTGTCAGATACATAATAATCAGCAGTCATTTGCCATTCCTCAACCAGGTATCCTGTTTTTTTCATAAACACTGCCCCATTTTCTCCCAAAATATCTTCAGTTAGGCTGTAGTACCTCTGTCCCTGCCCCTGCCACAGTGCACGTCCAACTACTTAGAGTTTCTTCAACAGTCAGATGGGGATACAGCCCATTCTCTTACTGAACTAAAGATATTTAAAGTGCCATTTAAGGTAAAATAAAATTCAGAATGTACTCACCCACTCTACATTAATCTCTGAAAAATCTATATACTTTTTATCAAAACAATTTTAATGTTCCATATGTAAATTTTTAGTTGCAACTAACTTCTAATTCTTTTCAAAGTTTTACCTATTTTTCCATGTTTTATTATATATTTTTGTCATGTTTACCTGTTTATGAAGTATTCTATTGGTTGAGAGTTAAAACCTTTTGAAATTTTCTAAAGCTTTAATTGATCCATTTTCACTTTGTTTTCATAACAACATTTTAAGAAACATATATATTTGTCTGTCCCAGAACTCTATTGTTGAAACTGAAGAAAGCCTTTCTTGGAGGAAAGATGAAAAGGAAAGTCAGCACACATTCTATGGAGCGATTCTTTTTCCTGAGAATATTAGGAATAGGAAAGGTACAAAAGGTAGACCTAGGAGAAGATGAGGGAACTAGGAATCATTCTGGTCATCCTCAATCCTCTTAGGCCCCTTTCAACCAATACAATGTATATTGTAGAAATAAAGAATATACAAAGTAGCTTGGGGTGATGTTATTAGCACAGTACTGTGCTAGTTTTTAGCCAATTTTGACTAATTCCTGGCATAATGGCATATTAGTAGGGGGCTTAAAAATAAATGCTAGATAAATATATAAGGTGAAACATTAAATACATATTTTGATTTTGAAACAATCTTTAATTAAACAGCTAAACATATTTTACATAAATTATATTTTAAAAAATAATATGAGATTGGTTCATGCATGCTTCATTTTAGGGGTAGCTAAATAATTTCATTTCCGATATCCCAAAACAACTTCATTCTGAAGGATTATTGACATTTACTTTTAAAAAAGAGCAACTATGGGGAAGAACCAGAAATGGATTAGAAAAATTATTATAGAACCTACAGCAAGTACCTCCAAATGAAGTGATTTACTGATTAAAAGATATTTAGAATCTGAAAGTAAGTATAAATAAATATAAAACTAAACATAAAGGTTTTTGGGGAGCCTATTAAAATAAGACAGTTGACTATTATTTCCTTTTGATACCACGGATTCACTAGTGGAAAGTTAGTATGTAAATATCTCAGTAGTTTTACTAATAGGTAGGTTAGTTACAGTTCACTGCATTTATGCTTCCTTGTAGCTTCAGCTAAATTTCTACAGTGGTTTAGCTTTAAACAGCCAAAAGCTATTATGAGTTCAAAATTATCTTCCATCTGTGTGCTCATTCACAATAAATCAGTTTCTACAGCATCAAATAACAGCACCAAATCTATATTTGCTATTTGTTAAGAAGCAATTATTCTTATATAAAAAATAGTTCCTTAACCAAAAGATTATATCTTTATCTTGGCTTCCTATTATGAGGTTATCAAGACTTTGTATAAGTGCACTCTGCTGTATTATAAAACTGAATATGTCCCCCAAAGTTCATGTGTTGGAAAGTTAACATTCACTGTGACAGTGTTGAGAGATGAGGCCTTTGGGAAGTGATTAGGTTATAAGGTCTCTGCCTCCATAAATAAATGTCTTTATTGTGGAAGGGGGTTAGTTATTACAGGACTGAGTTCCTGATAAAAGAATGGCGTTCGGTCCATTCTTGCTCTAGCTCATGTGCTAGCTTCTGCTTTCTGCCATGAGATGACCCTGACCAGATGCCAATGCCATGCTCTTAGAACTCCCAGTGTTCATAACCATGAGCCAAATAAACTTCTATTTTTTATAAATTACTTGAGGCTGTGGTATTCTGTTATAGCAGCAACAAATGAACTAAGACACATACCAACAAAATAAATATGTAAATAAGTATATAAATATATAAAATTGTATATGGATAAACATACTTGTGACCAGAGCAACAATAAAGAGAATAACAAAACTTTGAGGGCAAAAGCCTAATAAAAAATATAAGATGCTCTTAAGTTCTACATCAGGGTGGCAGTATTTTAAATCACTAACAAAAGTGACTGCTAAGCCCCACAGAAAATTTTGTATTAAAAATATAAATCTACATATGATTCTTTCCACCATGTTTATCTCTTAGAAGATAGAATAAAAAGGTATAATTTGTGCCTAGATCCAAATAAAGAGTTCACTGCATTTATGCTTCCTTGTAGCTTCAGCTAAATAGTCATGTCAGAAAGTTAAGAATATCATACCAATTTCCACACTAATAAATGTGCCCTTTACAATTACATATATATAGATATCTGCATCTCTGAATGGAGGAATAAAAGTTCAAATCTCACTTCTGACACCAGATTATGTCAACAAAAAATATACATTAGGGAATTTTATTTTCAAATACATTGAATTTATTCAGGTACGAGAAATGAGGATCATGACCTGGAATGTACTGAAAGGCAAACCATCAGTTCATCCGATGAGGGAAGATAAAAGGAGGCTTTTATTAACAAAAGGGAAAGATTCAAATAAACCACTTGGAAAGAGAATTCATTGGTTAGGGAGGCTCAAAGTTAGAGTTATCATCAGTTCATTGGTGTAGTAGATGCTGTTACTGAGCAAGTGTTCTTTCACAAGTATCTTATCTGAATTACTGTAGTTCTCAAGAATGTCTAATAATGCACAACGGACATGAAAGGGTTTCTTACAGTGTTTTTACAAAGTCCCTGGAAATCGTTCTTATCTGAGACATATAAGTACGAGCCTCCTCAAGAGTTATTTTGACTGGGCCTGATGTGATTTCAGGCTGGTATCTGCAACTTTCACAAGCGAAAATATGGGTAAGGTAGCTTAATTAAATTAAACAGAGGTCCTCAACGTCCTCTCTTCCTTTTTTTGTTTTTTCCTTAATTCAAAGAGCCAAGTAAACATAAAACAGGCAAAGTCTCAATTTTTTTTAATGTTGCATAGTATTCCATGGTATACATATACCACAGTTTATTAATCCACTCATGGTTCAACGGGCACTTGGGCTTCTTCAATGACTTGGCAATTATGAATTGAGCTGCAGTGAACAATCTGGTGCAAATATCTTTATTGTCAAATGATTTTTGGTCCTTTGGATATACACTTAGAAAAGGAATTGCAGGATCTAATGGCTAGTAAAGTATCTCAGGAATGGAAAAAAAAAATCCAATGTACTCAGTACTACTGTGAAACCAATTTATAATCACTCACACTTGCATATGAAAAATGAAACACAACTATAGCCTAGGATG